>VSMD01082538.1:0-10110 GCA_008750895.1 Mirza zaza
AACCTCAAACTCCTGGGCTCAAGCGATCCTCCTGCCTCAGCCTCCCGAGTAGCTGGGACTACAGGCATGTGCCACCATGCCCAGCTCATTTTTTCTATATATATATATTAGTTGGCCAATTAATTTCTTTCTATTTTCAGTAGAGACGGGGTCTCGCTCTTGCTCAGGCTGGTTTCAAACTCCTGACCTTGAGCGATCCTCCTGCCTGGGCCTCCCAGAGTGCTAGGATTACAGGTGTAAGCCACCGCGCCCGGCCTATTCAGCACACTCTTCATTTCACGTATTCTACGCCACACTCAGCAAGGGATGATGAGCCCCATTTTAAAGATGAAGAAACTGAGGCCCAGGGAAATTAGGTTGCATTGCTGAGGTTTGCCAGTTAATAACTGAGGGAGGACGAATTCCAACCCTGATGTAGCTGAGTCTGGAGCTTCTTCGGCTTCCTAATGTCCATCCTCCCCCAAAGTCCCCGCGTGGAAGGAAGCCAGGCCTCTGCCACCTGCTTATAGGGTCCAGTCCCCTCTCTTTGCCTCAACTCAAGATGCTTTCTAGCCTGCTGTGACACCAGATGGAACTTCTTCGAAGGGGAGGGGACTGTAAGGACGTCAGGAATTGTAGATGTTACTTTAAGGCATTCGTAGGGAAATTCGTAAGCATTTTTCTGCTTTCCTTCTCTCTGATTTCCTTTCCTTGGATCCCAAACTGGGTGAGCTGCCAGCTGGATGGCCTCCAGCCGGTCATCTGCTGATGGGAATTGTCTGAAGGGAGGCGTGTACTTAACTACATGTGGCATCGTGAGCGTGACAAGAGAAGCCTTGTGGTTACTGAATATGCCCTAAGAGAAAGCACAGGCTGGCAGACCAGTGGCCCCAGTGAGCCACACAGGGGGTGACAGGGAAAAACCCCCTCCCCGGGGCCCCATGGCTGAACTCACTACTGATTGGATACTTTTTGAAATCCCACTGCTGATTGGATGTTAAAGCTTGTTACTGATTGGATGTTGAAGCTCGTTGCCGATTGGATGTTGAAGCTTGTTGCCGATTGGATGTTAAAGCTTGTTGCTGATTGGATGTTAAAGCTTGTTGCTGATTGGATGTTAAAGCTTGTTGCTGATTGGACGCTTTTTGAATCCCACCAAGGGTATAAAACTGGAGGAGAACAAGGCATGGGGGTCAGATCCTCTCTGAGCCCGCTGGTGGAGTAAAGGCTGATTCTCAAACTTTCCATGTGCCACTTGGTTCTTTCCCTTGTCAGTCGCTGGTACACCTGCCTGAACAAGGGGACAAGCTGTCTCCAACCAAAGAAGGTGCAGGGCCACACAGCCCTCCGGAGAGACTGCAAAGCCTTTTTTTTTCCCCTGTGGATACAATTTCCACAGTTGATGCCACTAACGTGGGCCTTTTTGCCTGGTTTCTAGTAGCAGTTAAGAACAAATGAATCTGACTCAGACTGAAATTTTGCCTGTGTTGGGTGCTGATTGAAAAACAATTTCAGTGGAAGATAAGAAAGTTAATTTTCCCCCTTTCTCCGCATTTTGTACTTGCCTAGCAGTTTTATCAAGAGGTAAAAAAAAAAATCAATTTAGAAATTCCAGGCATAGAGGTAAATAGAACACCTTTATGTAAACTGTGGGGAGCCAGGGAAGGTTTCTGAGCAGCCGAGCGACACAGGAATAGCACACAATCTTTCTAAAGATTGACGTGGTGGTGGTGTGTGGGCTGCACTGATGGAGGGCACACAGAGAACCTTCTGGAAGTCAGGGGCCTGGCTGTGGGGCAGTGGCGTAGGCGTGAGGAGAGAGGCGGGTGACCCAGGCCTGCGTCTGAGGGACATGGGTTTCAGAAGATAAAGTGTTTCACGGCTGGCCAGAGGTGTTGCAGAGGAGGGACACGACACACAGGGTATACCCAGGAGTCCAGCCTGGGGCGCTGGGACAACTGTGAGCCATGAGAGGGGAGAAGCAGCTACTGGGCTGAGGGGAGAGGAGGGATTCCTACACGGCCACCTTCAGTCCAGAGAGCGTGAAGGGGGGTCGTGGATTCCTGCTGGACACGCAGTAGAGAAGCCAGGGAAGGACAGGAAGCTCTAGCAGGGAAAAGGCAGAGGCAGAAAGAAGAGAACTGGGGAGAGAACTTGGGGGAATGTTCCTACCAAGGTTTGGTGTAATGAGGGCAACGAAATAGACCATGCAAGGAGAGGACAGGCAGATAACGAGTTTGCTTCTAGCACAATGCTTAACTCATGGGGGCTCCTCACTGAATATTTCTGAAAGAACAAATGTTTGTAAGGGTGAATAAACAAACCACACTGTGACAGGATCTCAAAAATCAAAACTAAAGAGAGCTTGACGATGGAGCTTCAACACAGAGCTGTCACTAAAATTCAAATGTAAAGAAGAAGGAAGAGAAATAAAAAAAAAATTATTGAATTTGGCAACTTCAGGACATTGGTAGCCTTTAGGATTTTTTTTTTTCTACAGACAGGGTCTCACTCTGCTGCAAGGCTAGAGTGCAGTGGGTGTCATCGTAGCTCACTGCAGCCTCACACTCCAGGGCTCAAGCGATCCTCCTGCCTCAGCCTCCCAAATGCTAGGATGACAGATGTGAGCCACTGTTCCTGGCCTAGGATTTTTTTTTTTTTTAATTGATGAAATCCCCATAGAAATGGTTTAAGGTATGAGTTAGTGGCGAGTCAACAAAAACTAGCATATATATCTACTATGTATACATACTGATAAAGTAATGCATTAGGATAAAATTCCCTTACGTGGGTAATCACATAGGAGATAGTTTTTATTTTAACATGTTATTGCTTAGAACTTTATAAAATAGTAGTGGACATTATTATTTCTCAGGGAAACTCAGTGATATTTGTCCTTTAGGTAGAAATTACTTTCTCATTCACGAGTCCCAAGGAATAGCTATAAAACAACTGAAGATTAGGAGGTTAGCAAGTCTGGGTACACTTAAATCTTATTTTCTCACTGTTCTTGACAGTTTCTTTATTGAAATCCTACTTATAAAGAAATACTTCAAGCGGTTTATGAAAACACATTCTTTCTCAATGGGAGGAAAAAATGTAAATAAATGGCTGAAAAACGATAAGAAAATGGGAAAAAGTAAGGTGGTAAGAGATAAGATAAAGTCAGGTGAGAAGTTAAAATATAAAATATTTGATGCAATTCCCAACCCATTTTTCTGGTACTAGGTCATGAATTTACTATTTCTGAGCTTCTCAAGAGGGGAAACATGTTAAGTTATAAGATCCACGTGTCTGTGAGGAAAAAAGTCATGCCCAGAGGAAGCTCGATTCTTTCTCCTTTGGTTCCTCATAAAGAAGACATTTTGTTAGTGTAATGAACAGCCTCCTTAAAATAAAAACAGCAATGGGTTTCAACAGCTGCATCTATTAGCATCCTCGGTAGAAGTAGCAAAGCACAATGGTTCACTGTTCTGGCTTAGTTCAGGGACAGATTTTGGCCTGTCTAGGGAAATGGTGGCACGCCCTTCAGAGTGACTTCCATAAATATTATTTTTGCGCAATTGAGCTTCTGATAGCAAGTGAGTTCGCTATTCCCTGTCAGGTAGCTGCAGTGCAAATATTTCAAGCAGCCCGTTATGTGTGAAGGCGTGTGATTTTAAAAGGCAGCTGAGCCTTAGGGTGGGATTGTCGCCCAGAGAGATCTGACAAAAGACACATGTGTTAATAGAAGGCGTCTCATGTCCACACAGAGATGGACGGAGATGGATTCTTTTCAAGAAGTTTTGAGCCGGCTCTAGTGGACAGACAGGAAAAGTGTATCAAAGCCCTAATCCCATATGTGCAGCCCAAAGTATAGAAAGAAATTAAATGACGTGTGATTAGCATCTGGCTTTGCTGATGGCTAGCTTTGCATCCTTAGAAAAAGTGTTAATACCTCTAGATTTCAGTTTCCTCTTCTGGAAAAGAGATAATAAAAATACTTTAAATACCTTACAGGTGGGCCACGAGCAGCGAATGCAATTGCTCATAGGAAAGTTTTATAAATGATGCACTTTTGTGTAGAAGTTCTCCTCACTAATAACAGCAAGCAAAGGATGAGAAAGTATTTCCAACAGGAAACTGAAATTTCTCTGTGTGGGCTTTTTATTGAAAGGCCCCAGAGCCCATCCAGCATTTATGGTGATATTATTCCTTTTTTGGACTTTAAAAAGCACTTAAAATTTTCATCATTATTTGTTGCTGAATTTCTACTTAATTGCTGCTTCTGCAGCTAATTTTTGCTCTACGTTCATTTTCATATCATCCGCAATTAATATTTACGGACTGTTTTGCTTGAATAGCTTAGATAACACGTGAGACATAAAAGAGTGAAGCCCTTCCTTGCAAAAACATGAATCAGGAATATTTATTTTCTGCTGTTTAATTTTAGGTGTTTGAATCTCCTCCCTTTCTACAAATAAAGAGAATGTGACATTAGACACTATGGCATTTGATTTCCCAAAGTTAATTCCTGTCTTGCTTAAGTCACTCTTATATGCTCAAAAATAATTCCAATTTTAGTGCTGCTACTTTCATCATATAAGAGAGTCCCATCGTTATTTCTTCTTTGTTTTTCAGTCCCTGTTATGAATTCCACTTCACTACTTCCCTATTCATTACATTCTTGCACCTCACTGGGTTAATAAATTCTTTTGACACCTACTGCCCCTCCTTCCCCCCTCCCTCCCTTGCTATGTCTCCTAAGAATGGTGTCCATCAATATTGCATGCCACGGGTGTGCTTGGTGAGCACAGGCCTGACAGTGCCCCAGCCCAGCAGGGAGTCGTCTTCTCCCTTCTGTTCCAAGTCAGTGACAACCCAACCCCTCCTCCCTCCTGCCTCAAGCAGTCACCGCTCACTCCAGATGGAGAGCTGCATGTTTCTAATCCCCAACTATATTGCAACGGCCACTTGAAACGGACACCACTCTGGTCTCCTTCCTTAAAAGTTTAACACTCACTTTTCAAGGTACACGTGTAACTAAAAGGCTAGAGTCGTGCTCAGAAAAAAAAAAATGAAATCATTGCTTTTTTTTCTTTTCCTCTCCGGGAAGGAAAAGTAGAATTAAGCAATGACAAAGCCACTGCTGAAGGCAGATGGTGTAATATTAACTGTGATGTAATGAAATCGGAACTTCACGAATGTCGTAAGAGAATAAATTTTAGACTGGAAGGAGGAGAAGAAACTGGGTTAAAAGGAAATGACAACCAATGAGGTAAAGGGGATAGGAATGAGGTCTCAAGCTGCTGCCAAGAACCCTATGATTCCAAATCCAAGTACATTCCCCAGTATCTAGATAACTTTAGATTTAGTAGAGAAATTGTATTGTTATTTGGTGAGATTAGAGATGATATTAATGGGTAAAAAGCAAGTAAAAATTGTTTTGGTTTGTCAAATAGGAAGAAAGAAAAGCCATAGGTTGGTGAGATCCTAGTGCAGTTTTAGAATGAGAGAGTAACCAGGGATAGCCGAGAATTATTAATGGGAAAATATGCCAAATTTTAAATGAGTTATTAAAACTGACAATAGTCAACTGTGAGAGCTTTGAGATTTGAACTTGCTTGTGAGCTACCAAGTTAGCTGCCCCAGGGTTATGGACGCTGCTGACACAAGACTCTTGGGTCCAGAAACAAAGGACTGATTATTACAGCAATAGTGCTATATGGAGTATCATCATTTTTACGTCAGTTTCCCAAGCTCCAGTTCAGAAGTGGTGACACAAATAGGGTCATATGACATCTACACACTCAGTGGCTATGTTCCAGAAAAGGACCTTCAGCTTAGGGAGCCTGGGTCTTTTGTAACAAGAAGTAGACATGACTGCCCTTTGCTCCGGAAGTAGACACACCTGCCCTTTGCTCTGGAAGTAGACATGCCTGCCCTTTGCTCCGGAAGTAGATACCATCTTAACTTCCAAGGTGATTCCCATACAAGGATCCTTGCAAAGACAGTTAGGAATGTGAAGAAACATGAGAAATCCGTGGAGAATTATCTTCCCACAATATTAACCCTTTGCACTCAGATGTCGAGTGTGACTCAACACGCTTAGCAAAAATTATAGAGATTAAAATTACTCTTTGAATGTATTCAGTAATTTGAAATATAAAAAAAATCCAAATAAATAAGTTTGCATGAAAAGAAACTCCAGTTTTTTATTCTACTGCCATGCTTTGTAAAATCTGGGGTATTTAAAAAATTAAATCCCGAGTAGAATAAAGGAATCAAGAAAAAAGCGAGTACAAAGGGTTAAAAATGATAATAGCTGCTATAATTCATTACGTGTTGGATAAGGGTAAGCATAGATACAAACTAACTTCTAGATTATGCAATAATATATAAACTGTAGATAAAGACTAGAGAAAAATCAATGTCAAGTGGCCATTGCCATTATAAAAGAATTTAATATGTCTCTTGTAATAGTCACGTGAATGAGATGGAAAGATAACTGGACAATGTCCATTTTAATGGGTTAATGTTTGGTTGAATTAAGTCACTTTAAGTGTTGATGTCAAACTGGAAATTGGTTTCAAGTGTCATCTTTAAAAAGGCCTCTGCCTTTGCCCTATTCTTGTGTTACAGTGTTATCCATAGTTGGAATGAGAACATACATGGCAGGCATATCAGATATATGGAGGATAAAAGACAGGAAGAGATAGGCAGTATTTGGAGAAAAGACATACCAGTAAGACATAGAGGGCCTAAAATTTACCCTCAAGTAGTTAAGGTGAAATTAGAAAGTGAAACACAAATTTCTGTACCTGAGTTTAAAAGCCATCATTACAACCATAAAACTATACAGGCTTAGTTTAAGAGCCTTTCATGTTAGGAATAATACTAAGAGTGATTGGCTTTAACAAATTTCTTAACCCCCTTGGGGCTTCATTCTGTAAAGTAGATGATGAACCATACCATCTCCATCTTCCCATATAACTGGAGCCTGCTAAATAATATATATATAAGTGATTACTTGATTAAGAATAATCCAACAATTTTGTGAGGCATGCAAAAAAACTACATACTCCACATCAAAGAAAGTAGTAGCCTTGCTCTACTGGCTACTTGAGTCTTGAGTTCAAGATGCTCCCACTTTAAGGAGGACATTGAAACACTAACTAGTATCTGTATGAAAATGAAGGTGGAAACATAGGAAGAACTCCGGAAATTATGCTTTTCTAGCTGAGGTTGAAAAAATTGAGGATGTTTGGTCTGTAATAAAGAAGACTTCAGAGACACCATAATGGTCTCCAAAGAGGTGAAACGAAATGGGATAGAAAAAAAGGGAAAGGATGTGTGGTCAGAAATTTCAGGAAGGCAGACTATGTACTTTCTAAGTAAGAATACATTGTGTAAATTTGATTTGATAATAAATGAGGTAGCCTTTCAGTGGTCTGTAATTCTGGATGAGTCTAGAACACCAATCAGATGTCGGCCATGTTGTGGAGAGGCTCTGGTGTTGGGTAGAAGATGGTGCTTGACAAACACCGAGGGCTCTTCTAAAGTTGTATGAGTCCACGATTTTGAAAGCTGTGCTATTCTGACAGAATAGTTGGAGTTTTGTTGTTGAGAAAGAATTAGTTTTTGTCTCAGCACTAACTAGCGCTTGTCATGGGAGAGACTTTGGACATTCCACTCAACACCACTGGGACTACTTCCTCACAAACCAGCTGACAGGTTGAGTTATTTATCCATTTTCTTGTTGATTATCATCTCATTAGGGAAAGCATTCAAGGCAATTAAAAGATACGAAAATAAGGAATTTGGGTCTTTGAGGTTGTTTCTGCCCAGATTCTCTGAGCATGAAGGATACAAGTCAAGAGACCTCATTTTCAATAGCTGTAAAAATACAGTTCTGTATTCTTTCTGGTCATTTCTGAAGGAACGAATCGGCTGTCCTAGCCTGAATTATTTCTGAAAGTCATTTGGACTAAGTTTAGCTCTAGGGTGTCCTCATTCTGAAGGGATTTTTTTGTTAAAGTATTTTTCAAGTTAGGTCCTAAAATCACAAAAGTATTTAAAACCCTGTGAGACCGATGGGCAAGTATTATCAGAAAGGCTGGTTATGTAACTTCACAAGGACTCTTCCTTCTCATGCCATCCTAGAAGTATCTGCATATCAATTCAGAGGAAGCTACCAAAGGCAGACGTGTCTGAAGGAAGGGTATCAAAGAGACGCTGGCAAATGTATTGTTATCATGAAGGCCTTCCATCTTGAAAGATCAGAATCTTTGATATAAAGAGCATTTACTTCTGCCTCACCCCACACCAACCCCCAAAAATCATCTCCAAGAGAAAACGACTGGAATTATTTGTGTCACATTAGATCTCAGATCTTGAGTGCCTTGTGCATAAATCACAAATATCGCTGACGCCATTCTTTGCTCTCCCACCAGGCCACCCATGGAAGAGTGTCAAACACTCTTGACCCCAGTGGTGAGCTGCGGGCCCCCTGGAGCCCTGCTGACCCGCCCTGTCATCGTCACCATGCGCCACTGTGCAGACCCCAACACCGAGGACTGGAAGATCCAGCTGAAGACCCAGGCGGCACAGGGACAGTGGGAGGTGAGCTTTTCTGGTGGGGGTAGAGATGAAATGCACAAGCAAGCCATGGGGACAGGCAGGAGTGATTATGGGAAACCTACTTATAAAGCAAAACATGGATGGGATTTTGGCTCACACTCAAAATGAGAGCGAGAAAGACAGATGGACAAACAGACAAATTCCTGGGTGCCTTATCTTCTCATTGATAGGCACAAAGAAAATGGTGCTCAGGCATTAACATTTTAAGAGCGCTTGAGAGTCTTAGACAAGCCCCTTTTGGAATAGAGTTGGAATATAGACACTGTGCGTTGAGAAGGGATACATACAAATAATCTTTTAATTTGCAGGTAGGGAAATGTCACACCTGGGTCAGAAAATTCTAGGCACTTACCTGCAGAGATGTCCCTAGGATATAGTTCTTGTGAATTTAATCTGGGAAAACAGAAAGGATGTACCTCCAAAGCGCCACAAGAAGGAAGCAAATGTGTGGCATCTTGGCTGTCTATGGCTGTTGCCATCATTGCTCCTTAAGGAGAGTGGCTTCAGCCAGCCCCACCCCATTCCTTACGTCAGAATCTTTCGCTCAGAACCTGTATTTAGAGAATATGTTTATCAAAAAATACCAAATAATTATAAAACTAGACTATCAATTGATATTTATATAAAATTTTAAATATATAAACTATGAAGTTATACTACACAAAGTGGGATCCTTTCCTTCCCATGGACGTGCTCTGGCCTTGGCCATACAAGGGGACGTGGGGACCACGTCTTGTCACAGTGTACGTAATAAACAAGCAAATGTGCTATACGTTAAGAGCAGACTTAACCAGATCTAACTTTAATTCCACGTAAGCTTTAAATGACTGATCTGGAAAACATCTCAAAGTCTTCATCTCACGTGATCCTAAATTGTTTGCATGATTCTCTGCGTAAGACCCTAATACTTTGGGTTTGAGTAATAAGAACAACAACAATGAACTTGACACATGAGGCGAGCAGAAGGTTATGGAAACAGCCTTACACTCATGAGTGACTGGGACATGGCATCTTCATTTTTGTCCATATCTTCTAGGGGGCTTTTTGTCACATGTCATCACTAGGTGACACTTGGGGTCTTCTTTTGTCCTGCTGAAGAAAGCAGCTTCTGTTGTCCAGGTGTTCGTTGGGGGCAGGAATAAAACGGGGGGTGCTGAGCTTCTTTCTCTCTTTCCCTTTTCAGTTCGAGCTTCCTTTTGGGGGGTACAGGTTCAGTCGAAGAAATGATCTCATTGCCGCTATGAAAACACAGCTCTGGTTCCAGCTCAGAATAGACAAGCACCTAGGTGGCTCCTCGTTTTACATCTCTGTGTAGCACTGAGGACTAAATTTATGACAAAACATTTACTTTGTCAATAAATGGTTATTGGAGACGCACCATGAGGCAAACTGGACGTAGACCCTGCCCTGCAGAGATTGAATAGCTAAATACAGAGACTGGAGCATGCTCATGC
The DNA here is from genome assembly GCA_008750895.1 of Mirza zaza. NCBI lineage: Eukaryota > Metazoa > Chordata > Mammalia > Primates > Cheirogaleidae > Mirza > Mirza zaza. Next base: position 10,053 of record VSMD01082538.1, read on the forward strand.
TCACATTTTATTTCTCCTGCATGAAATTTTCTTACATTTGCTTAAATTTGAATTAATT
>VSMD01082541.1:0-23567 GCA_008750895.1 Mirza zaza
ATATTTTCCTGGTTAGAGGTGGAACCCATACTACTAAGTGAAGTATCCCAAGAATGGAAAAACAATCACCACATATATTCACCAGCAAACTGGTATTAACTGAGCAGCACCTAAGTGGACACATAGGTACTACAGTAATAGGGCATTGGGCAGGGGGGAGGGGGGTGGGTATATACATACATAATGAGTGAGATGTGCACCATCCGGGGGATGGTCATGCTGGAAACTCAGACTTGTGGGGGGAGGGGGGAAAGGGCATTTATTGAAACCTTAAAATCTGTACCCCCATAATATGCTGAAATTAAAAAAAAAACCCAAAAAAAATAGAAAAAGAAAATGGAAAATCAAGTCAAAGAAACCAGAAAAATAATTCAGTAAATAAATGAATAATTTAATAAAAAGATATATTTTTTAAAGAAAAAATAAATAGAACTTCTGGAATAGAAAAATAAATTTAGAAAAATATAAAACACAGTAGAAAGTTTTCAAAATAGATTAGACCAAGCAGAAGAAAGAATTTCACAGCTTGAAGATAAATCTTTTGAATTAATCCAGTCAGAAATGAAGAACAATGAATCAAGAGTGAACAGTCTACAAGAAATATGGGATTATGTAAAACAGCCAAATATAAGAATCATAGATATCCCTAAGGGTGAAGAAGAAAAAGTACAAGACCTAGAAAATCTATTTGAGGGAATAATTGAGGAAAAATTCCCTGATTTGCCAGAGATTTAGATATCCAGATATAAGGTGGGACTACAAAGTAGTACAATCTCTGTGGAAAGCAATATGGAGAGACCTGAAAGAGATATAAGTAGAACTACCATTTGATCCAGCAATTCCATTACTGGGTATCTACTCAAAAGAACAAAAGACATTCTATAAAAAACATTGGCACTAGAATGTTTATAGCAGCACAATTCACAATTGCAAAGATGTAGAAACAACCCAAGTGCCCATCAATATATGAGTGGATTAACAAAATGTGGTATATGTATACCATGGAGTTCTACTTAGCCACCAAAACAATGGTGATATAGCACCTCTTGTATTATCCTGAATAGAGCTGGAACCCATTCTACTAAGTGAAGTATCCTAAGAATGAAAAAATAAGCACCATATATACTCACCATCAAATTGGTATTAACTGATCAACACTTAAGTGCATATATAGTAATAACATTCATCAGGTGTCGGGCAGATGGGAGGGGGGATGACGGGATGGGGATATACACACATAATGGGTGTGGTGCATACCATCTGGGGGATGGACACACTTGAAGCTCTGACTTGGGTGGGGCAAGGGCAATATATGTGACCTAAACATTTTTACCCCCATAATATGCTGAAATTTTAAAATATGTTAAAAAAACGCACACACATTTAGGAGACTCATTGACAAAAGGGAATCACCAAGATGTATAGTCATCAGACTGGCAAAAGTCAACCCGAAGGAGGAACTCCTATGAGTCATGAGGTGAAAACATCAAGTAACATACAAAGAAAACCCCATAATACTAACAGAATACTTCTCAAGAGAAACCTAACAAGCTAGAAAAGAATGGGATCCTATCTTTGGTCTCCTTAAACAGGATGACTGCCAGCGAGGAATTTTGTATCCTGCTAAATAAAGTTTCACAAATGATGGAGAAATCAAACAAGCAAACACTAAAGGAATTTGTCACTACTAGACACACACTATAGGAAATGCTAAAAAGTACATTATACATGCAGCAGCACAAAAAACACCAAACAGTGTAGAAGCACACAAAACTTATAGCTCACGACTCTAATATAACAACAGCACAAAAAGAAAACCAAAAAAAAGGTATCAACCAATATGATAAATGGCACAGCATCCCAAAAATCACTACTCAATGTGAACAGTCTGAATGCTCCTCTTAAAATACATATACTAGCTGAATGAAAGAAAAAACACAACCCAGGTCTGGCATGGTGGCTCACACCTGTAATCCTAGCACTCTGGGAGGCTGAGGCAGAAAGATTGCTCAAGGTCAGGAGTTCAAAACCAGCCTGAGTGAGACCCCGTCTTTACTAAAAATAGAAAGAAATTAATTGACCAACTAAAATATATATAGAGAAAAAAATTAGCCTGGCATGGTGGCACAACAAAGTGAGACTCTGTCTCAAAAAAAAAGAAAAAAGAAAAAACACAATCCAAGAATCTGCTGTCTCCAGGATACACATCTAAACCACAAAGACTCACACAGACTCAAGGTTAAGGGATTGAAAAAAACATTGCCAGCAAATGGAAACCAAAAGAGTGCTGGTGTGGCCAATCCCATAACTGATAAAATAGACTTTAAATTAACAATGGTAAAAAAAAAATACAAAGATAGTCATTACATAATGGTAAAGGGAACAACTCAACAAGACATAACAATCCTAAATATGTACACATCTAACACAGAAGCTCCCAATTTCATAAAGCAAATTCTTCTAGATCTAAGCAAAGAAATAAATAGTAGCATCTTAATAGAACTTCAACACTCCACTGATAGTACTGGACAGTTCATCGAATCGGAAAATTAATAAAGAAAAACTGAACACAAATAGGACAGGAGAACAAATGGACCTAACAGACATTTACAGAACATTCTACCCAAAAACTACTGAGTATAAATTTTTTTCATTGGCATATGTGGCATTTTTCAAGACTGATCATATCTTAGGCCATGAAACAAGCCTTGGCAAATTCAACAAAATTAAAATCATACCATGTATCTTCTCAGACCACAGTGGAATAAAATCAGATATCAATTCCAAGAAAAACACTTAAAGCTACACAACATCATGGAAATTAAACAACTGACTGATGAATGATCCTTGAGTCAATGATGAAAATAAAGATGGAAATCAAAAGATTCCTCAGACTGAATGACAAAGGGGACAGAAGCTTTCAAAATTTATGGGATACAGAAAAAACAACCTAAGAGGAAAGTTCTTAGTGTTCAATGTCTAAATCAAAAAGAAAATTAGATCACAAATTAACAACCAAGTGTCACATCTCAAGGGACTAGAAAAAAGAAGAACAAACCAAACCCAGAGACAGAAGAAGAAAAATAAAAGATCTCAGGGCAGAACTAAATGAAATGGAAAACAAACAAACAAAAAAAACAATACAAAGGATGAATGAAACAAAAAGTTGGTTCTTAGACAACATAAACAAAATCAATAGACTTCTAGCAATATTAACCAGAAATAAAAGAGAAAGGACTCAAATAAACTCAATCGGAAATTTAAAAGGGGACATTATAACTGATACCTCAGAAATACAAAATATTATCCATAAATACTATAAAAACCTCTATGCAAACAAACTAGAAAACCTAGAGGAAATGGATAAATTCTTGTAAACACAAAACTGTCTAAGCCTGAATCAGGAAGAAATAGAAACTCTGAACAGACCAATAATAAGCAGAAAGATTGAAGCAGTAATTAAAAATCTCCCAACAAGAAAAGCCCCAGACCAAATGGATACACAGCCAAATTCTACCAGACCTACAAAAAAGAACTGTCACCTATCCTATAGAAACTATTCCATAACATCAAGAAGGAAGGAGTCTCATAAAATTCATTTTATGAAGCCAGTATCACCCAGATACCAAAGCCAGGAAAGGCTACAACAAAAAAAAGAAAACTGCAGACCAATATCCCTTATGAACACAGACGCAAAAATCTTCAACAAAATGTCAGCAAACCAAATTCCACAGCACATCAAAAAGATAATCCACCATAATCAAGTAGGTTTCATCCTGAATAAACAAGAATAATTTAATATATGCAAATCAATAAACATGATTCACCACATAAACAGAAGGAAAAGAAAGGCCCTATGATCATCTCAGTAGATGCAGAAAAAGCACTCAATAAAATCCAGCACCCTTTCATGATAAGAACCCTCAATGAAATAGGCATAGTATGAACATATCTCAAAATTGTGAAAGCCATACATGACAAAGCCAATATCATAATGGGGAAATGCTGAAAGCATACCTCCTAAGAAATGGAATAAGATAAAGATGCCTACTGTCACCATCTTTATTCAACATAGTACTGGAACTCCTAGCCAAAGCAATCAAACAAGAGAAAAAAATAAAGGGCATCCAAACCAGGAAAGATATCAAAATAATTCTATATGTTGATGATATGGTCTTGTATCTGGAAAACCCTAAAGTCTCTAGGATTAATAATTAAATTCAGCAAAAACTCATGTTACAAACTCAATGTACACAATCAGGACATTTCTATATACTAATAACAGTCAGGTGGAGAGTCAAATCAAGGACTCAATACCTTTCACAATAGCCACAAAGAAAATAAAAATAACTAAGAATCTGCTTAAGAAGTAAAGGATTTCTATAAGGAGAACTACAATACACTGATGAAAGAAATAATAGATAACACAAACAAATGGGGAAACATCCCATGTTCATGGAGTGGTAGAATCAACATTGTTGAAATGTCCATACTGAAGGACTTTACAAATTCAATGCTATCCCCATCAAAATACCAACATCAAATTTCACAGATCTAGAAAAAATAATCCTAAGTTTTATTTAGAAGCAAAAAAACCTGAAAAACCAAAGCAATCTTAAGTAAAAAGAACAAATCTTGAGGCATCATATTATCTGACTTCCAATATACTGCAAGGCTATAGCAACCAAAACAGCATGGTATTATTATAAAAGTAGAGATATAGACCAATAGAACAGAATAGAGAACCCAGAAATAAAACCATCTACCTACAACCAACCGATCTTTGACAAAGCAGACAGCAAAATACACTGGAAAAAGGAAGCCCTATTCAATAAATGGTGCTGAGAAAATTGGACAGCCACTTGCAAAAAAATGAAACACAATTCTTATCTCCCATCATATTCAAAATTTAATTCAAGATGGATCAAAGACTTAAATGTAAGGCATGAAACCATAAAAACTATAGAAGAAAATGTAGGAAAAACTCTTTTAAACATTGGCCTAGGCAAAGAACTTATGACTAAGACCACAAAGGCAAAGATAGCAACAAGAAAAATAAATAAATGGAACTAAATTAAATTAAAAAGCTTCTACACCACAAAGGAAATAATCAACAAAGTGAGCTGAAAACCTAGAGAAAGGGACAAAATGTTCACAAACTATACATCTGAAAAGGACTGATGTCAAGAACATACAAAGAACTCAAACAAATCAGTAAATAAAAAGCCAAAAACACCAACAAAAAGTGGGCAAATAACATAAACAGAAGTTTTTCATAAGAAGATATCAAATGGCCAACAAACATACGAAAAACTGCTCAATATCACTATTCATCAGGGAAATAGAAATTAAAACTATAATGAGATACTACCTTATCCCTGTCAGAATGGCTATTACTAAAAAGTAAAAAAACGATAGATACTGTCATGGATACAGAGAGAAAGGAATGCTTATATACTATTGGTGGAACTTAAAATTAGTACAGCCTCTGTAGAAAACAGTATGGAGATTCCTTAAATAAATAAATGCTGAACTGCCATTCGATCCAGCTATTTTACTGCTGGGTATCTACCCAAAGGAAATGAAGTCATCTTATGAAAAAGACACCTGCACTCAAATGTTTATTGCAGCATAATTCACAATTGCAAAGATGTGGAGTCAACCTAAGTGCCCTTCAATTCATGAGTGGATAAAGAAAATATATACACACATACCATGGAGTACTACTCAGTCATAAAAAGGAATAAAAGAATGTCATTTGAAGCAACATGGAGGGAACTGGGGACCATTATTCTAAGTGATGTATCTCAGGAATGGAAAATCAAACACCAAATGTTCTCACTAATAACTGGGAGCTGATTGATGGGTGCACACAGGCACAAAGCAATGTAACAGATATGAGAAACCAAGGAGGGGGAAGAGCCCGAGGTGAGTGTGGAATAAAAACTTACCTGTTGTGTTCAATAAACAATATTCTGGTGATGAGCAGAACAAAAGCCCTGACTTAAGCATTACACAAAATATCCATATAAAAAAACACTTGAATCCCTTAGTTAGTATTTTGAAATAAATAAATAAAAGCATAAATTATATTCTCTGACCATAAGGAAAGAAAAAGAGAAATAAATTTTTAAAAGGAAATAAATAACGAAGTGATATAGAATTCAAGGTTTACCAGCAAAAGAACATACATCAGACTAGCCTCAATGAAGACTAAAAGACACTGCAACAAAGTCATTCATTTCTGAGGAAAAAGAGACCTTGGATTTCATTCCAAAATTAACCATCTATTCAGAAAAGGTAAAGTTAAAATAAAGCCATTTCTTAAACTTTTTATTTTGAATATAATATCATACTTACAGAAACATTGCAACAAATAGCACAAGGAATTTTCTTATATACTTCATGCAGATTTCCCAAATGTTAACATTTTACCATGTTTATTAATTTCTCTCCCATATTCTCTCTCCCTTCCCCCAACACACTCTGTCTCACACACACACTCTCTCTCTCTTTCTCAAACACACACACTCACACTCACACTCACACACACAGTAAATACATAAATAATTCAACTACCAGATAAAAATAAGGAATACAGATACATGGATCTTTGAATACAATGAAGATTCATTGTCAGTTACTCAAATCTATGATGTATCTCAATGAGAATAATTGTTAGTACTTAAGAGTAGTCATATAATTACATAATAGTTACATAATTATTTGTAGTGGTATAATTATATTAGACACATAATTGTATACTTGTATTTGTCTAGTTGCATAATGACATGAACATGAGTCTACAAAAAATCTGAAGACAACAGTAATAGAAGATAACTATCACTAACATATGTAAACAATCAGCATTATATAATACCTAGGCTTTTAGTTTAATTTAAGAGCATTGCTGCTTTTGTTGTGGAACCCACCAAAATGGTATTCCAGAACTTCTTCTAAGCACATGTAAGATGGAATGGTATACTCAACTCTATTTTTAACTTGTCAGTAACTGAAAGAGCAAACATTATATAATAATAAATTTAATGTAAATAAACTCTATGTTTTCTTCTATTTCCATTTATTATAGGAGTTTTATTTTCATCACACAGTTTTCTTACATCATTGTGTGCAAGTTTCTTTCACTTATCCTGAATATAATGTAAGGGTAGCTTTTTGCTAGCAGTAACATTGGGAAAACATCAGAAGAGAAAATAGTAAAGAAAAATAAAATTATTTTTATCTGTTTTTAATACTATGTAGCTAAATATTAACTCTACTGCTACTGCATTTGTTTACCTCCTCCTGGGCCCGGGGACAGGGGAGTTAGCAGGGAAGGAGTGAAGCATGATTCCTTCATAGACCAAAGGAATATCCTTTAGATCTTTACTCAAATGTCATCTTGTCTGTGAGTCCTTCTTGGCCATTCTATCCAAAATTACAAGTCCCAAATGCAGACACTTCCCATGGTCCCTCTTGCCTCATTTTTCCCCTAGCATTCATCACTAACCATATGTTTACTTACTCAATTTTTTTATTGTTAATAATTCCTAACACCTAGCCTACAGGTGACAAAGGGGTTTTCCAAACTTTCCAGGGGAATAAAATCTTTCCCTACCCATACCCAGAAACTACTCTTATTTCAGAGACAAGGGATATCCAAGGAATCTTTTCCATCTCCCTATAAGTGTGATTTTTTTTTAGTTCAACAAAGAGATTGAAGGCTTTTCTGGATATCCTATGCATGAGCATTAATATATAGACTATCTCATCATCTTACTAAATCACAGGACTATATATTATATTAGATATTTCTGTTGGTACTTCAATGTCTCAGCAACTCTGAACCACATTTTCCAATCATTGCTTTGGTTCCCTTCCAAATTCAATTGTCTGGACAACATTCATCATTTTCTGAAACTTGCCACCCTTATAGATGCTTAGGACCTTATTTATTTCAGCTCTCTGTTCTCAGATGCCAACCTTCACTATATTATTGCCAATGTACTCCCTGTCATTCCACCCTAGAAATGTACACCAGAGGGCATAGTCATCATCATTCACATCTGTGTAGCACATTTTGCTTTCCAAAGCACTTTGCTTTCCATTCTCATTATCTTACTAGACATCTGAGATTGCTAAAACCAGTGCTACTATGCCATTTTATAACCCAGGGAACTTAGGCCTAGACTGCATGGTGACTTACCAAGGCAATTGCATAGTCTCTCTAAGTGTTCTCACTGCCTCGTTGTTTAGTTCTAATGCCAGCAGGTTCATACTTTTTCATTGTGGCCACCCTTGCAAATAGCATTGAGACTGTTATTATTTTTAATTTGTAATATGCTTACATTCTTGACTTCATTCAGTAAAAACTTCTAAAATGATAGTTTTTGTAAAGTTAAAGCCTATATTAAGTTTAAAAAACTAAGAATATTCAAAAATTTGCTTCAAAGTGGAGAAAACTTCTGACATTCTTACCTGGCCAGCATGAATATGGGTTAGCGTATAGCAGCTAGAATCACAGCTTCACAGTGCACAAAGAAGATGGAGTGTGGGGTGGGTGTGTAAGAGAGGCTGGAAGTGGCAGTGTGGGTGAAAAGAAAGAGGAAAAAAAAATCTTATTCAGTACAAATGAGTATTCTATTCAAAGCAGGCAGTCTGAAGCAAAGTTACTAAGTCCAAACAGAGAAAGATATGAAAAAGTGCTAAGATGCGAGAATGTCAGAAAGCCAAGTATAGAATAATTGCCAGATTCAGTATACACAGCTATAGCAGCATTTTACACCATACCTATGGCCTTTGGTAACCAAAGTTAAGGTGTCACAGATTTCAACTTGGAAATCTTCTGACTAGGGAACATAATCTGGGAGTAATTTTAGGTACACAGGCTTGCCAATGACAATGGAGGATATTTCAAAATTCTAAATGTTCTCAGTGAAATAAAATAATTTCAGGGATTAGAGAGGTAATATATATTTAGGGATTTTTAAAAGAATGTTGCCACTGGAATTATTAAAAAACATTTTCTTCATTAATGTTGGAAATAAACTATGCTTTATGAATGTCCTATGAATGACAAATTCTGTTGGGGATTATTATTTTTATTACACTATTTCTGGATGTCTCATGTTCATTTGGGATCATGTGTAACTTTTCAGATATATCATAGGTAATGGTAATGTGCCATGAGATTGAAAACTAATTGGAACTAATCAGCATATGAAACAGCTACTACTTTAGTGCTAAAAAATATTTAGCTATGATAGTAGATGCAAGAGTGTGTATAATCAGTATTTTTAGTCTATTATAGTGTTTTAATTTTAGCCTATATATGTGTGTGTGTTTATTTATATACATGTGTGTATATACATATTATTAACACATATATATAAATATAACTGACTCATAAAACAATTGCCCTCCTTGTAAGCTTAAAATTTAACTACTCTATGAGTATTCTATGTTGATCTATATAACAGGGTAGGTTCCTCGTTGATAGTGCGAAGAAGTAGTGAAACTGAAAAGAAGAAAGGAGCAGGGAACAGAGACCTGAAAGAGTGCAGTGAGGCTACCAAAAGAAGAATCAATGATGGACTGAGGTCATTTATCTATCAAATATCCAAAGACACCATGTACATGTCACAGTGAGAACCCAACCTGGAGTCCAGCAACAAATTCAAGATAAAATCTGGAGAGAGTGGACCAGGAATCAAAGCAAGGAACTAGATTACTTTTGCAATAGTCCAGATGAATTTGCACATTTCCTTGTAGCAAAACCTCATTCCTTAAGTAACTTAGAACCTTTTTTATTCCAGACACTAGACAACATAGAAACTTTGTATGTAAAGAAAATTTTTAAAACTATCAATAATAAAATATAAACTTTGTACTTCCAAATTTGTAAAAAAAGAAAAGAAAAAGAGAAAGAGAGAGAGAGAAAAAACATCATCCCATTCTAAAAGAGCTCAAACTCCAGTTTAAGGCAGAGATTTTACGCTAACAAATATGTTATAATAAAGTGCCAAAGGACAAAGATATAAATTTGTACAGGGGCCCAAAGGAGAAAGTGGTCATATTTATATGCGGGAGAAGGAATACGAAAATTATTATACAGCAGGGAATATGGTCTTAGCATACCTTTGATGGTTTAAGGGTAGAGAACTCTGGAATCAGGTATCATAAATGAATTTATTTCTAAAGTCTACAATTACCACTCTACAAATGCAGATGAATCAGGTAAACCAAATGATTAATTATATATCAGTTTTATTACTCATTTGTCATGATTTATTAACTATCTGTTATGTATCAGTCACTGTACTAAGTTAATCTGTAATTAATATCTTATAATACACAATTTTATTCTGTCTAGCATATTATCATAGCAGTAAGACTGCCTCAAAATTTACACTTCATTAATCCACTGCGTTTTTAATAAAATGATAAATAAATTAACCTTTTAAAAAATTATTCATGCACTTATCTTGGGATAACATAGTTTCAATTATTTTTCTTCTCTTTTATTAATTTCAGCATATTACAGGGGTACAAATGTTTAGGTTACATATATTGTCTTTCCCCCACCCAGGTAAGAACTTCAAGCATGTCCATCCCCCAGACTATGAGCAACCGCCCACATTAGTCTTGAATATACCCATCCCCTCCTAAATTAACTACCCAATTTGGGGGGAGGGTCTCATCCTCTACTTATAAAACAACTATTATCCATCCAATACTTACCTTATAATTTAGTGTCTGGTATACTCATATTCTTTTAGTCCCTTGAAGATACAAAGGCGAACAGATCGTGGAGCTTATAATTTATTTATTTTTTTTTCTTCTTTTTTTTCTACCTTCTGATACCATCTCAAAGGAACTTCTAATTTAATGGAAAAGAAATATAAACATCTAACTCTAATTCAATATGATAAGAGCAATAATCAAAAGTACAATTAATGAAGCTACAACTTAAGGTTCAGAACCTCTCTTAAACGTGCCTCCTCCCCAAGTCCTGGGAGGAACCCTAAAAATGCCTTCAAATACTCATATATTTTTGTAATATTTGAAAAAATAATATATTTTAAACACAAATATTTAAGATCATTGTATATTCCTATTATAACTTCTCTTTCATTATATTGTCCTTGTATAGAATATCACTGGAGTGGCCAAAGGCATTTTGGAGACTTACCAAAGGGGTTATTAAATTGGGAACATTTAGTTTGATATCAGTGTGATTGATTTATGAAGTTCATAGCCCCTTCTATCAATAGTTATATTGTTAGCATTCTGAGTGAAAAAATGTTTTTTGGGTACCACTGTGGCAAGTCAGGGGTGGCAGTATGACATGAACGTGGCCTGTGATGCCTGAAACAGAAAGTGTGTGGAATGTGGAGGGGAAAAACAGATCTGAAAATACAGAGTCATAAGCTAGTCTGCGGAAAATTCTTCCAGTCATCAGACATGTAATATTGTAAGCAGAATATTAAGTTTTCATTAACGCCTAGTCAAAATGGAAGTTCTCACCTGTCAGAATTATACTTAATAATATAGCATATGTAGTTATAAATATCTCATACATTTTCTCCTTTTCTTATGGGAATCAAATGAAATAGATTCTATGAGATTTCCTGTGTTTATACAGTACAAATCTTTCACAATTACAATAAACTATAAGCATGTCTCTAGAAGCTCATATATGAAAAACTTGATATAGGTTTTTTTCAATTTTGATGATCCTAAAATACTCTAACAATTTACTAATATAAAATAATAAATAACAATTGGTGAGGTTGAAAGAAAATTTTTAAAACTATCAATAATAAAATATAAATTGTTATTAACCATGCCAGAAGAAAGATTAAAATATCCTTTCTATAGAAAATATTATAAATGTTGGTCTGATTCAGAGGCCATTAATGGGTAGTCCAAAAATAGAGGAAAAAGTATTACAGATTTGTGCCAGGCCATAATTAATTATAACATCATATAATATTTCATGATCTTGTGCTAGTTGCAGTTATTTTTTTACTTTTTAAAATTTATTATTAAATGTACTTTTTCATCCTAAATATTCACTTTTAACCTAATTTTGTATTGGTAATATTATATTCTTTACATTAAAGAGATGGTCCCAAATTATAAAAGCTTCAGTCATATAAAACTGCTATAATAGTTATTTCTTTTGTTTAAATTGTGTTCTCATGTAAAGTAACAAAATAGCAAGGGTCAATGTCCACTAATGAAGTGATTCCCTCAGGCCCAGGATGCTGGAGGGAAGGAATACAAAATAGAAGCAATGAATAAAGGGCATAAAGTGAAATTTGAGCCTATAACTAAGCTAAAGAAGGGAACCCAATTCTGCAGCCAACCCAAGTAAGTATTCACAAATGGATAGAGTAACTAAAGAGTAAAGGATATCAGAGTAGGAAGTACTGAGTCAACTGAGTAAGACAGAATAGTCTTTGGTGAATGCCCAGAGCACCTTTTGTGGCCCATATCATGACATGTAAAAGAGAGACAGCTGTGTTTAAAGAGTTAGGAATGATGCTGACAACATAGTTCCAACATATGTTCTTAAAAGTGAACTTTCACAAGAGAAGTGAGGGTCCAGTACTTACAGGGGCAGATGTGTAGGGAACTGAAAGCTTCAGAAAAGACTATGGAGAAAGAAAAATATATACTGGAAGAAAGGACAAAATCTATATATTTTTAAAGTACCAGCAAATACCAGGGTTTGAAAACCTAAGATAATCTATTGAATCCATCCCTCTAGCAATTAAAACTAATTGAACTAAACCAGTGTTTCTAAATTTAAGACTCCTGGAGAGGGCAGAGCAAGATGCCCAAACAGAAACCTCCAGCAACTGTCCCTCCACACAATCACCAAATTGAACAACTATTTATGCAAGGAACCAACGCACCTTCACAAGAACGAAAAATCTGGTAATCAATCACAGTACCTGGTTTTAACAAAATATCAAGGAAAGAGGCACTGAAGATAGCAGTAAAGAGTCTTGCACTGCCTACGACGCCCCTCCCCCATCCCCTGGCAATGCCCTGCCAACATGCCAAGTAGAAGAGAGAATCTGTGTGCCCAGCACAGGGAGAGTGAAGTGATTGTGGAACTTTGCATTGGCAATCCAGGCTTCCCTGCCACAGGGGAATACAACATAGGGCAGAATTCTGCCAGTGCCCACAGAGGGAACATTTAGATGAGCCCAACCAGAGGGAAATCTTCTGCCCCAAATCCCTGAGTTCTGGCTAGCCCCGCCACTAGCTGATAAAAAGCAGCTTGGGGCCTGGAATAAATTTATAAGGCAGTCAGGAAACAAACACTGCAGTCCTTGGGCAATTCCTGCAGGTGTACTGGCTAGCAGCCAGTGGACTTGGAGTGCACAATACCCAGTGAGACATTAGTGGTGGCAGCCAAGCCAGTGCCCATGTCACTCTTCCCACAATTCTAGGCAGTACAGCTCAGGGAGAATCTCTTTCTGATTCAGGAAAGAAAACGGAAGAGTTCAGAGGACTTTGTTTTGCAATGTGGGCACCAGCTTAGCCACAGTAAAATAAAGTACCAAGCAGATTCCTGTATCTGCTGATTCCAGGGCTTAGTTCATGGATGGAATTTCTACACTCACCCTGGGCAGAAGGAAACACACTGCCCTGAAGGAAAGGATGCAGTCCTAATAGGATTCTCCGCCTGCTGACTAAAGAGCCATTGGGCATGAATAAACTTCAGAAGTAGCCAGGCAATAGTCACTACAAGCTTTGAGTGAGACTGGGCTGACTTCAAGTGTGATCTCCTACGGTACTAGCTTCAGCAGCCAGGGAAGTGCCCACAACACTCTTAGACCAACTCCACTATTCCAGCACAGAGAGTGAAGGAAGAGAGTAAGAGACTTTGCCTGGCAATCCACAGAATTCTTCCATATTTAACACAAGTCTACCAAGGCGGTACCACCAGAAGTCTGCAAAAGTCACAGAGATTGAGGCATACACAATGCTGACACAGCTGTAGTGACCACAGACTTTACTTCAACACTAAATTTCCTTTGAATATCTGGAAAGCTTTCTCAAGAAGGACAGTTTTAACCAAGCCTATACTGTGAAGATTAAAACAAATACCTAATTCTTCAATGCCCAGAGATCAATGAATATCCACAAGTGTCAAGAACATCCAGGAAAACATGGCCTCCCCAAACAAACTAAATAAGATACCAGTGACCCATCATGAAGTGATGGAGATAGGTGAACTTTCAGACAAAGAATTCAAAATAGCTGTCCTGAGTAAGCTCAATGAACTTCAAGAAAACACAGGGAAGGAATTCAGAAGCCTATCAGAGAAATTTAACAAAGAGACTGAAATAATTTTTAAAAAATCAAGCAGAAATTCTGGAGCTGAAAAATTCAATTGACTGAGAAATGCTTCAGAGTCTCTCAACAGCAGAATAAATCAAGCAGAAAAAGAAGTTGCAGGAACTTTATCAGCATCTTCAGCTAAAAGAGACTAGATAAGGGAAGTGTTTTTATACACTTTGACCATTAAAAAATAAAAAACAAAACAAAAACTAAAGCCATAAAAGAAGTCTAGTGTATTATTGACATCAATATTCACAATACTATTACATTATTCAAGAATCAGAAAAAATTGTATTCAGATTAACTCTCTAATATAGAATGATTTATAATTATCTGAATATAGCAACCTAACTCCAAAGTCTTTAGGCAATTAAATAGACTTAAAAATATATGACAATAAATTATTCATCTTGAAAAAAAGGAAATAATATATATGTGAGTAAATTTAAAAAATGAAAGATAAAAACAAAGAGAGGAAGAAAGAAAATTATCCCAGCTGTTATTGATGCAAGATAAAGATTGATACATGTTATTTATACAGTGAATGAATTTTTTTTTTTATCTAATGATACGAAAAGTGGGTCCTGGACCATCCAAACATATTTACTTGGTTCTGGAAACACAAAAATCATCATTGCTATGAAAGTAGCCTTCAGACAAAATCACATTTATTGGTATACAAATGTTTACGTCAAGCCTAAGAGGTAATACTTGTTGGTCAAAGTAAATCTATTCAAAACAGTGTGGAGGGAGTTGAATTTAGAAGTGCATTCTCATATCCATAAGTGTATGGAGAAAGAAAAAATAATACAGCTATTTATAAGAAGCAACATATCAGACATTTGAAAATCAATGTAAAATTTTTATATGTGGAAGATTTCTGAAACTAGATAAACTAGAAAAACATAGTGCATAATATATGTGAGAATATTATTTACAATTCATCAGATTTTTGTCATTGACAGCAATGTGATTAGAATTTTTAAATAGTGATGGACTAAAACCTTTTTATAAAGATAAAAATGAGAATGAAGGAGCTCTTTATTTTGTGCATGCAAGTCTGAGAAATGATCATGAAAATATGTAGACAATATTCACCTAAATCTATTTGTTCAACAATGAGGTGGTAAACTGATGTCATCTTATGTTGTAAAATGAGTCCTTCAAAGCTTTGTTTGAGTTTACCTTCCCAGGAAAGGAAATGCTCCAGAAAAGTAACACAACAACCAAAAAAAGAGATATGCTAAGTTATTTATTTATTTATTTATTTAATTTATTTAATCCTGACAAATTTCTGTGAGTGTAGAATGGGCTCTGGCTCCTCACAGCTCTTTTTATGTTTTTATTGACATGTTTCTCATGAGTAAATCTGGATAGTTTGTTCTGAATATCTGGGCTATAACTAAACATGGCTAAATTGCTATCATCCTTTTTCAGAAAATCGATTCCAATGATTTTATTTTAGTTAGCACTATTTTGATGAGGATAAATACTTCACTGTTTGATATCCTATATTTGTGCTTAATGTTTAGAGTAACACACAACTAACATCACTAATGCCTCTCAAAAAATCTCTCTGTGATGCCTATAACAGATAAACACTTGGTAAGGTAGGTTGGGAGAAGAAAAAGGGAGTAATTAGTGGCTTCCAAACCAATGAAAAAGAAAGTATATCTGTCCTGTGTTTCAGAATTACAACAAATGGATAAAATTTTAAGAAAACAAATGTTTTTATTCCACCTATGAGAGAACTTTCTAACTAGAATATTCCATAGTAGAAATAATAAACTCTTTATCTCAATTCTATACCTTTAAAGTAGTCTGACATTCTAACCATATAGCTGCTAGCATGTTAAAGGATCCCAAACATGTATCTGTTTCAATCTAGTTCTTACACAAGATCTTCTTATTTACAAGCCCACTATTTCTTTGTTGGAATTATTATTTTCATGTTGTTACTCAGCCTCCTGATTTTCAGTTTCCCCCTTGTATACCCTAGCATGGATCTAGCCCTTCCATTCTCTCTGCTTCAGACTACCTCAGAAAATATGTCTGGCTTGGACCCTGCTCCACCAGGTAGCATATAGCTGGCCTGGTTAGGCCTTTATAATAGCAAAGAGACTGCAGATGAGATTGGATGAGTATCAGATGAAATGCTACGTGAGACATCTGTATTGGATAAGTCCTCGGACTATTTGAAAATAAAATTTCTCAAACATCTTAGGATTCCATGATTCCCTAAGAGGCAGAGAAATTAAGAACACAGATTACGTAATCAGAGAGAACTGAGTTTGAGTTCTTAATCTTCTGCTTCATTGTAAAATGTGATGAATAATAGAACCAACTTCACAGGGTTATTGAGAGAATTAAATGAGACAGTGTATGTATTAATAAAAAGCTTGGCTTATAGTTGATATTAAAATGGAAGGACATGCCATCCTAAAATATACTGCAGTGGTATATTGATTATTTTGAGTTGAAAACATTGGAGAAATTGTAGTTTCAGAAAAAGCCCCCTGACCTGTCTCTTTCTGCATGCAGTAAGCCATAGATTCTTCTGGAGGGGTACTGTCATTTGTACCAAGGCAAGAAAATAGCCCTTATCACCAGAAACTTGGAACTGGGGACTGCCATGAGCCTGAACTCGTAACTTCCACCAGTTTTTCACTTTCCCATATGTCTCCTACTGACTCCTCTAGAAATTTGCTGTCCCAGCCATATTTTCTTTGTCCTGTCATTTCTTCTCAAATTTATCATTCTTTGTCCAAAAAATTTAAAAGCATTTTACTTTGGCCACTTCTTCAGATTTTACTCTCTTGCAAAGATCTCCATGTACATGTAAAACTAATAAAACCCGTACAATTTTCTCTCGTTAATCCACCTGGTAGTCAAATTGGTTTGTAGAGCCAGTCAAAGAACCCACATAAGAGCTGAAGGAGGTTTGGAGGTGATCTCTGGCTCCCCAACAATATGATTAATAAATAAATGTTAATTGCTCACAATAGTGTTAATGTTAGGCCAGTGGAAAGTATAATGATACCAATTCCAAACTCAAATCCACCACAAACAGAGAAAAGAAAGAAATTAAATGAAGATCTGCTCTTGTTCAATTTTGTTTTGTGATCTGTGTCCAGGAATATAATCTATTGTTTTGAGAAATACATAACACTTACTAGCTATGTAACCTTGGGAAACCATTTAAACTTTCTGTACCTTAGTTTATTCATCTGTAAAATGAGTGTAATAATAATACCTATCTTATACGATTGTTATAAGAATTAAATGAGTTAATATACGTAAAGTGCATAGATAATTGCCTGGATATAATATGTGCCTTATAAGTGTTAGCTAGTATTACAATATGTTAGTACCCACATTAGTCAGAGTTCTCCAGAGAAACAGAATAGGAGATAAGGATAGATGGAATGACAGATAAATATTTAACAGACAGATAGATAGGTTTTAAGTAATTGACTTTTGCAGTTGTGGAGGCTGGCAAGTCTAAAAGCTATAGGACAAGCCAGCGCTCCGAAAATTCAGGCAAGAATGGTGGTGTTAGAGTTTTGAAGAAGAATTCCTTTTCTAGGAAAACTGTTTTTGCTTTTAAGGCCTTCAACTGGTTGTATGAGGACCACTCACATTTTCAAGGATAATCTCCTTTACTTAAAGTCAACTAAATATAGAGTTATCCACATCTATAATATACCTTCACAATACCCAAATTAGTATTGATTAAATAATTGGCTACTATAGCCTAGCCAAATCTACATATAAGACTAACCATCACAGTATTATAAAGATGACTCAGAAAATATATTTTATATTACACCATGTAATGTTTCAGATAATGATACCCCAAAATGAAGACCTCAGAAGCAGCTTTCTCCTGCCTTCCTGTCTCCTAGCCTATTATGCTTTTCCAAGCCTAGCCATAGAAACCAGAATCCCTTTTCTCCAAAGTGGGTCATAGAAACCAAAATCCCTGTCCTCCAAAGCCAGCCATAAAACCTACAACTATTACTCTAACTTTGTCCCTAGCATTCTGAGTAAAAACTGGCCATAAACAAATTTTCGGACCTATCTTGTTTGATTACAGGTCATAAGACCCCATTTCAGAAAGGGTCCTGGCCCATATCCAGAAAGAAGAAATGCTGCACAGGGAAGCCAAAATGTATCTAGAAAGACAGGCCTTGCTGGCCTTCCTCACTCAGTCTATTAGCATTAGATCATATCTCTTTTATTCAATCATATTTCTGCATGGCTGTTCATACTTTGTTGAACTTAAGCATACAAAATAAAAGTTTCCCCTGTCCCTTTGGGTCTTCATTCTGGAGACTCCCATGTCACATAAAACTACGATCAAATAAATTTGTATGCCTTTTTCTCTTGTTAATCTGCCTTTTGTCAGTGATTTTCAGTGCACCTTCAGAGGGTAAAGGGATAGTTTTCCCTTGGCCCTGACAACACTATCTTTAAGAAATGAATTCAGTCTATGACTAGAGGTATTAATTGCTTTGGGTTTATGACTCACTCTTGTAGAATCTATAAAAGAGAACTACTTAGGTTTTACTGTTAGTATAATATCTGGTATTATATTAATGAATTCCTTTTCATCAGATCATGAAGGATGACCACAAAAATATCCAAAATAAAACAACTTTCTCTTAAATAAGTAACAAAAGATTATTCATATGCTAGGTCATAATCTTATGTTATTTACTTTCAGTGACAGCTGTGTACATACAAATCAGTCATATTTACTAAAATAATAATGAAATTATAACTGAGAATAGTAGTATCTTTGAAAGTTTCACAAAATGTTTAACTAATCATGTATTAATGTAGATTATCTGATTCTGTTCTTGGACAATGTTATGAGTTGGATAATTACATATCTGGAATTTTCAGACATACTCTCAACTTTAATTATCCTTCCAACTTTAATTATCCTTCCATGCTTTTATATAATTTTAAAACTATGATCCTCTTAGATAGATAGTAATATAATGCAGATATTTATCCAATGAACATTTACTGAGTAGTTACTATGTACAGAGATCTAGACTAGTACTAAGGGGATATAAACAGTATAAACAGGGCGCAGGTGCTGACTCCATAGTATTTTAGGGTAGTTCTAGCCTGCTTACAATAATTATAATACAATGTAAAAAATACTAAGAAAAAAAATGTCAAGCAGATTCAAAATAAGGAAAGTATAGTTCTTTATAAAAGTATCAAGTACTTTTGACATTTCCATATAAAGCTCTCTATGGACAGGGGGTAAAGCAGGTAGACATCCTTAGACCCACTGAGGTGTTATATAGGTTGCATTGTAGAGTATGCTCTCAAGCTTGTAGAGTATGGATACTTTGAAACATTTTTTTCACTGTTACATTTCTGATTATCAAGTCATTAATAATACCACCTCCTGAAAAAATCTCATTCCCTCACCATAATATTTTCAAAGTGGGATTAACGTCTATATAGTACAGGCTTCTTTCTCTTTGGAGGCAAAACTTTATGTATATGGAGCCTCCTCTATCTTTTTTGCCAGGATACTCTGCCTGTTTAGTAAGGAATGTGATTGTAAAATTATGCAATTACAAAAATGGATTTTTAAAAGAGATCAAATTATAAAAGTGGGTAAGCAATCAACCCAAATCAAGTTCACAATAGGAAAGGGATAGTGACTATAACCTAACCATTCTCTCCAAAATTGCTAATGAACTGGTCTTGGAGAAACTCTGGCAACTCTGATTCTAAGTTTCCGTTTACAGAGAAGGATGTTGAACTACTTGACATCATTTTAGCCCATAACTTCCCAACCAATATGTCATATAATAAGTACTTTAAAGGATAGAGTGAGCTGTGGACCATCATGACTCATTTCTGTACTTTTAAAAACTACCTTCAGAATCTTACTTAGGACTTTTTCTCTGGGTCAACCAAGAGATTTGAAGATATATTTCTAGTAATAATATATATATATATATTTAACAAAATAACATATCAGTCTCTGACATCAACAAAAATATCAACATCTATTCCATAAACACTTGCTGAATACTTTTTGCCTAACAAGCTATGAACCATATTATAATTATATGAATAAATATAATAATTGATATTAAGACACTCACAATCTAACAAGTGAAGCACTTGAGCAACTAATTTCAATACAATATATCAAACACTATAACAGAGGCCTTGGGCAGCACAGAGTACAGAAGAATTCATTCTACTTGAAATCATTAGAAAATTAGTATAGACAAGTATGCCTTTAAAAGATTAAGTAGGAAATTTCCAGATAAAAACAAAGGTAAAAATACTCCAAACAGAGGAACTAACAAGAATAAGGCGTAAGTAAGGCTTAAAGTAAGTTCACTCCAGACTATAGAGACTATCCTGAGATGATGAAATAATAAATCAGTAAAAAAAAAAAAAAAATCCAGAGAATAAATAGGTAGTTTTAAAACTGTTAGTGTGAAGAGGTTGAGTTAGAAGAGGAAAAACCAGATTATGCAGACCAGTTAGAAGCCTATTGCCAAATGCTTAGGTTATTCTATGAAAGCCTAAATTAGATCAGTGCCATTGTGAATCGAGAAGAAGGTCAAATGTGGAGATATTTCAGTTATGAATATTAATGGAATTTTAGTTAAATGTCCTTGTGCAATCTCAGTAATACATCCTTTGAGATCTAGTATTTCTAGTATGTATGAATGTTATCTAATTTCATTACATTTGAATGATATTTGGTAGAAAACTAAAGTACTCTACCATTTTAGATCATATTATTGGAAGGCTAGCTAGAGTACTCCAAATAAAAATCTTACTGTAAACTATTCATAGATAAATGCAGAGTTAACTTTGGCCTCAGAAAGTAACCCTCAGCTCTGTGAGTTGCTCATGGGCTTCTTAGGTAATTAATTTTGCAATCAAGATTTTCCTTTCTTTTACAAGTTAGTTTGAGTATATTTCTAAATTTAACTTGGTTTTCTTCTTTATAAATCAAGTTACTATTCATGAGAAATAATACTTTGTAAAGAAAAATTCACTATTCATTATCCTTAAGAAGGGCAATACATAGTTCTCCAGGTACTCAGTTGAATATTTTCTGGTATGACAGCCACCATGGAGACCATGGTGGTCTCCTTGCCACCAGTTTTTCCTGTTTCTGATCTATCGTGCATGATGCTGCCAGCTTAATCTTCTTCAGCATAGCTGATAATGCCATTTGTTTTCACAAAAGCCTTCTATGGCTCACAACTGCCTAAAGAAGAGAGTCTAAATTCTATAGCATTGTAATTAAAGCTCTCAATCAGACAGCTAGAATCACCTAATCAACCTTACTACTCTCAGCTCCTTTGCCTACTAAAGCTAACTATTCAGGTTTCATAAAACCTTTCCCACTTACTCCTTAAGTGGACGGCCAAGACATGTTTATTAATCTTCACAATACCACATTTTACTGTTGACCTTGAAGAAGTCACTTCTTTAAGGCTTACTTGTATCTTTGGCAAATTAGAAATATCCACCTACCACCTCAAATCCTATTTAAAATAAGGTAAACAATCCATTAATAAAATATCTACTTCCCTGGATTGCTATAGATATTCATAGATATTATATTAAAAATTCTTTGCCTGGATTTTATTTATAAGCAGCCGTCTTTATTATGCTTTTGAGCCTTTGGTCATGTAGTTTCTCTACCTGGAATACCTATCTCTTCAACCTAAGTCTTATGCATCACACAAAGACCATTTCTAAAGCCATCTGGCTATGAAATCATCTTTAGTACTCTAGTGAAAATTATCCTTTCCCTCCTATAGTGTAATGGGAAAATTCTTGGCCTGAGGTCAAATTCCTGACTTATCAATTCTTAACAATACTACCTTGGACAAGTTATGTATCCACAGCTCCCTCATTTCTAATATAGATAGTGACACCAACTCTACCTGGCTCACTAAGTCATTACAAGAATCAAGTAAGGTAAGTGATATTTTTTAACTATAAAATAGTCTGTACATGTGAGAGACTGTTATTTCTACTACAGGATAAGATCAAATAAAGCCTCTTGGTTTTCCTCATTTTTGTAACTGATATCAAAAAGAACATCAAGTTAAAAGAAGAAAAGAGTATACAGATCAGAAACTAGAAGATTGGAATCAAGAAGGAATCAAGTAAAAGGGATAAGTCAATGAAAGGTGGGCAGAACCGAGGCTATGAAAGAAGAACGCATTCCTGAGGTCCTTTTACGTAGTAACCAATGTGTTCAAAGGTAGGTGGCAGCTTAAAGAAGTTACACAAAGATGAATATTCATAGCAGACATTCAATAAGTGATAAGGGGATGGGAGAAGAGGAGAGAGAAAAAAAGGAAAAAGGCAGAAAGGAAGGAAGGAAAACGGAAGGGAAGACAGTTTCATCATTCCCTATAAGGGCAAATTTCTGTGCCTGTTGTCAGGCTGGTATAATAAAAAGTCACCTAGTAGCTAAAGCCTATTTATGTTTGAGAACATTAACTTCTTTAAGACTCACTTTCCCCAACTGTGCTTCTTCTCTCTATGCCACACCTCTCTTGACTCCTGTTTATCAGCATTTACTTTCCTCCCACCAGTACCCAGGTCCCCCAAATATTATGGCTAGTCCATACTAAGTAATTACTCTTTTTCACCCATTCTCCCAAACAAACAAACAAACAAACCAAAACCAAACAAGCAAAACACTACTCTTATTTACAGGTTAATATGGAGCTCTGACAAGCTCATTCAAGAGCCTACTAGCAGAATATTGTGTTACTCTATAGTAGCATGTACATTTAAAAAAATTTTTTTTTTTTTTTTTTTTTTTTTTTTTTTTTTTTTTAGGGTTTTTTTTTTTTTTTATTTCGGCATATGATGGGGATACAGATTTTAAGGTTTCAATAACTGCCCTTTCCCCCCCTCCCCCCACAAGACTGAGTCTCCAGCATAACCATCCCCCAGACGGTGCACTTCTCACTCATTATATATGTATCTACCCATCCCCCCCCCGTCCCCCTGTCCAATACAATATTATTGTAATACCTATGTGTCCACTTAGGTGCTGCTCATTTAATACCAGTTTGCTGGTGAGTATATGTGGTTCTTGTTTTTCCATTCTTGGGATACTTCACTTAGTAGTATGGGTTCCAGCTCTAACCAGGAAAATATTAGATGTGCTATATCAC
>VSMD01082544.1:0-32485 GCA_008750895.1 Mirza zaza
TCCCAGGGCTCCTGTCGATCAGCTCTCACTCCTCTCTAACCACCTTTCAAACCTGCCTTGCCTTTTGTCTCATTCCCTCAAGGTCTAGCACAGTGGCTAAAGCTTCTCCCACAAATCTGCTCCCCTAAAGTGTTAATGGCCACTAAGCGCTTAATGTACTGCCTTTGCATGGTAATTTATATTTTAACAAGGAACTGTTAAACACTCAATGCCTTAGCTCATCAGAATAATGAACATAATAACTAATAATTACTTAGTTGCTAGTATTTGCCAAGCACTCTCTTAAGAGTTTTACAAGTTTAAGCCTCACACTAATTCTACCAGGGTGGTTGTTAGAATAAACTCTCAAATTTCCATGAAGCCTCTTCCTACAGGCCAGTCACTGGGGTTTGAAATCCCATCACGTGATGTTTCCTTAATCAATGAGTGAGTCCCTGGCACAGTGCCTGGCACACAGTAGGAATCTGGCTTCCCCAGAGCACACTCTGAGCGGGGATGTGAGTGGAAGTAGTGCATGGAGGAGGCACACAGGGAAGGCAAGTAGTGCATGGAGGAGGCACACAGGGAAGGCGAGTAGTGCATGGAGGAGGCACACAGGGAAGGCGAGTAGTGCATGGAGGAGGCACACAGGGAAGGCGAGGCAGCCTAGGAAAGGGCGTGCCGCCAGCCCAGCCAACCCCGCAGGCCACTGGAGCTCAATCCCATAGCGACACTGGGAAATGGCGTAGAAATGCACCCCAGCATTATCTCACCCCAGGAGTGAAGAGGCTGAGGCATTACGAGGAAGCTCTCATCGGTCTTTGGAAGGGGACTGCACCCAGGAGCACCCGCTCCTCCCAGTTACATCTGGCACTGGGTGTGGGCAGAGTGGCTCTGGAGAAATCTCTTAGATAAAGAGAGACGCTGGCAGAAGAAGTTGTCTAGAGGACACCCAAGTGGTAAGGCCCACCCAAAGGATACGGACAGGCAACAAATCATCTGCTACAGTGTTTTCTTTAACTAAATTTTTGTTGAATGAATGAGGTGGCAGTGATAATAGGAGGCAAAAAAAAAAAAATACCCTCATTGTCATTGGTTTGGTTTGACTGTTAGGCTTTCTTACAATCTTAGTGATTTTTCCACCATTCAGGACAACTCTACCAACTCTGAATGTCCAGGGTGTTGGATCTAGTCAGTAGCAAGAGGAAGATGCTTCATGAGAGTCCCAGAAACATGGACAGAGTTCTGGTTTCAAATCATTCAACCCCCATGATCACATTTTCCACCAGTCTTCTGAATCACTCATCACATAATACCAAGGCCTCTGCAGTAGCTATTAGGAAAGCAAAAAGACCTAAGAGGGCAGATGTCATCAATTTTTTGTGCTTCCTCACTAGTGAACTTGACCACAATTCTAACCTTGGTAACACGAGCCCAATGGAAACTATGTGCAGTGCATGTGCGGATTAAATTCTCCGTTGATTTCTTTTGATTTATAGGTTAAAACTCAGCCAATGCAAATCTTTCCCCTACTCTACCAATTTCTGTCTTGAACTGTTTAATATTTTTTTAAACTATAATTTTTTATTATTTTTAGCTTCATACAATTATTTTTTAAAAAGCCCTGCACAGGATTGGAGGGTGGTTTTTCTGGTTTTGTTTCCATAATTATTTCACATTTCTGAATTAACATAGCTCCAGGTCCAGAGAATCACAAGATCCCATTGCCCTTGAACATAGGCGTATCATGTTAGTTTACTCATGACACATCAAACGAGAAAACAGAGCTTCAGATACACAAGGAACACGTGGTGATGGCGCTGGGGCCAAGGACAGGAAACAACTGTGATCCAATCCTCCCTGGAAGAACCCGCCTTCCCCAGGAAAGGTTCTTCCCCTCCTCCTCCTCCTCTTTCCTCTTTCTCTTCTTTCTTTGGTTGCCAAGTGGAACTTTTTGTGTAAGATACATAATGTGCCTTGAATTCCAAGGTCATGCTTCAGAGAACATTGGAACATTGCTCCAAAGGAGAGCCCAAGAAGTCATCTGTAGCTTTGAGAAAACATGAGCAGGTTTTGGGTGCTCTTGACAGGGGGTTGCCCACCAGGGACAAACAATAGGTCTATTAATTATAAGCAAACACTGCCACATGGCCACTTTGAGGTCCTCATGCCAAGGAACCAACAAGCAAAGGGGAGGGTTACTAAGGGGACATGGAGTTGCTGCCAGACACGGAGGGCAGGGAAGAGCCCATCTGGGATGTGGGCAGTACCAGCGACCTCTCTTAGTAATACCATATCCCATGACACAAATTAATGGAAAATTACAACTCAATGAAGGCAGGATTAATGGTAGAATTGGGATTTGGATCATTCCACCAGACAAGGAAGTTTGACCAGCTGAGGGGCTTCCTGAGGGCAAAGCAAATCTGGAAAGGACCATGAAAGGAAGAAATGATAAATACTAGCCTGATAAGGAAACTGGTTTCAGAAACAATGTCTGTCTATAATAGTCGTGAGCAGTTGTTCTTTTCTATGTACATATTTGTGTGTGTGTCTATGTGTACATGTGTGTATATATATACATACAGGTGGAGCATCCCTAATCTGAAAATTCAAAACCTGGAATGCTTCAAAATCTGAAACTTTTGAACCCAGCATTGTAGGGGACTGACATATATTTTCCTAGTTTAAGAATTAAAGTTAGTGAGTAATGTAATCTATTCCGGACAAGGTCCTTGTGATAAATAAGGATGTTGCCTAGAGGCAACAAAGGACCTGAGCTGTGAGTACCAAGAGCTACCCCGCCCCACAGCTTTGGGGGTCTGGAAGCCACGCGATAAATATATTGTTCCTGTGATTGCTGCGTACACCCCATAAGATGGCTGGTTAGTCAATGACGGGTAAGACCCCTCAAGGGAGGGGCGACCTAAGCCAGGCACAGCCGCCGGGGTTCAGCCGAAGATCTTAGGGGGTCACCCTAAGAGAAGCTGGGGATGAGATATGCCCCCTGTGGCTCACCTTGCCCATCCTTGCTAATCTAGGTCCTTTATCTATGCCTAGTGCCTACAGCAACCCCCTTGAAATTCTGAGTCAGGGGATATCTGCTTCCCTAAGGCTACACTTTCCGGAATTTATGGCTATAGCTGCCACACCTGGGTGGTTACGTACAAGGAACTAACTTTAATCTTTTAGAGTATAAAAATAAAACAGACCCAGTGTATTATTACTCGAGTCAACCGTTTGTACGTGTGTCTGCATTTTTCTTTGTGTTCTGCATTTGTGTTTTATGTTCTGTGTTCGTCCTCCGTCCTGTAAGTGGGCCATGACAGAGCATGATGGTCAAAGGTCATGCTCAAAGGAAATGTTCATTGGAGCATTTTGGATATGGGATTTTTGGATGAGGGTTGCTCAATTGGTAAATACAGCCAAATATTCCAAAATCAGAAAAAATCAGAAATCTCAAACACTTCTGGTCCCAAGAATATGCAGGTTGAGTATCCTCTATATACATATAAATACACATATGTATACCATTTTTCCTTCTTCCCCTATTCATGTACTATGTAATATAAGATGTGATAAAATTGATAACCCTTATGTGTTTGCATTTAAGTTACAGGACATTAAAGGGGAGTGTGATTCAGCCAGCAGTGAAAGTGAACATAACCCAAAGATGAATAAAGTGACATAGTGTCTAATGTCCTGGAGAAGTCTAGCCTGTTATCATTTGTGCGAAGAATAGTTGCATCATGTCAGGTAAAAGCATGATTTTGCCATTGTCTTTATTTGGAAGTTAAACACAGAAAAAAAGAGATGTATCAAGTTGATAAGGGTTGCCCCATTCTGAATTGTTCCACTGTCAACTTGGGTTAAGCTGGAGACTTTCCCAGAATCCCTTTCTGCATGTCTCGCCAGTCTACATGGCTCCAGGTTAAAGTTGCCAAAAGAGGAACTTGTCCAGGATTTTGAAGGTGGGGGTGAGGGAGTGGCCATTACTCTCTGCAGCTCATTAGCACGGTCAGATGCAGCACTGGATAGACACAGAGGTCCTCAGTGGGTCCTAGCTTGCCCTTGCTCTTCTTTGCTCTGTGTCCAGCTCATACTCTTGATTGCTGAGCTGTTGGCCAACCAAATTCTCATCTATGGACCCTGAGACTCAGCAGCTACACAAAGACAACAACTTCCTACAGACCCCTAGCAGAGCTCCTGCAAAGGCTGGGTGCACCTGGCTTCTCAGAGTCCCCTGCGAGGGTCAGATTATTCACCTGCACCTGTGCTTCAGGAGGTCTGGTCAGGGGCTCTTTCTTTATTCCTATTGTTATTCTTTTCATACCTTCCGTTTCCCAGCTTCTCTCACACTTGTGAGTGGTCTAATTCCCAGAATAAACCTCTTATTCCCATCATAGTCTTTTTGGCTCTGCTTTCCTGATGGGATGCTGACTGACACAACCTACAATCTGGATGGAGTTACAAAAGGTATTCCACGAAAACGGTCCTCTCCCAATGCACGGAAACGTGGCGAGGTCCCCAGGTTAGAAGTGCAAGACCAAAGGTGTTAGCTATGGGAGTGCAGAACAAAGTGGCATTCAACTGGGGCTGAAAAGGGTAGACAGAAATAGGCTGAATTTCTCAAGTCTCCCATTTAAAAATATCAATTCTCATAAACATGATTATTTTCACCCAAGTTTTCCATTGTTTATCTCCCACCTTCTCATTGGTATATATATTTTTTGTATATTAAAACATGCCAGTCATGCCCAGCCTATGCCAAGCAGAGGCATGATTTGGTGGTTAAGCAGTGGAGTGAAAGTCAGCCAGCCTGGAATTACACCCCAAAGAAACGCATACCTGGAGGGGGAACTCAGGTCCATCTGAATCCGAAGCCTGCAGCTTCCCAGGCTACCTCTGTCCCCGCTCCTCATTGCAGCCTATCCAGCATTTGAAGATTCACTCAGATTTCACCTTGGTCTCGTCAGCAGATTTTCATGCATTTTCGGAGGTGTGAGATTCTCCTCCATTTCTGGCCATCTTTTACTTCTCTACTTATGTTATCAGCCTTTCTGTGGCATGTTCTACCAATTACTGTCAGAGAACGTGAGCTCCATGCCATACACACAAAATACCAACTGTTTAATAAGCAAGGGACTTTATAGCTTTCCAGGCATTCCATTACTGTATTGATCATTTACTATAAGTTTTCAGGATGTAAATGTTGT
Source organism: Mirza zaza (assembly GCA_008750895.1). NCBI lineage: Eukaryota > Metazoa > Chordata > Mammalia > Primates > Cheirogaleidae > Mirza > Mirza zaza. Next base: position 5,196 of record VSMD01082544.1, read on the forward strand.
AACAGTGACATTGGGAATACATGTTGCTGCTCTGGCTTTTAACATAAGGAAATATAAATAGAAATTCCTTGTTTAGCCAGAAGTAGTCTTGAGCACCCAGCAGATAAATCTACTGCTGAGACTTAAACCGATCTCGTAAGTAATGTCACACTTGCAGATAGCCATGGACGTCAAGGGGAAAGTGATTATTTGAAATTATTCTGAAATAGAAGTCTACATCACACCATATCCCGCTGATTGTTCCAACTTCTTAAATTCCTGGTATTCCACATTTTAATCTGGAGAACTATGGCTCATGAGACAGTCTCTCACACTCTAAGGGGTCTTCTGATGCAGATGGGTTGAAGGATGGACAGGAACAGATACATCCTAAGCACCTGAAAGTATGATTATGATTTCACGTGTTCATCCTTTGGGGTTCTTTGATTGCAGGCAATAGAAACAAACTTTGTCCAACAAGCAGAAAAGCAATTTGGAGGAAGAAAAGGAAGCAGTTCAGAGAACAGAAGGTCAAGATGGAGAGGTAGGATTGGGGGATCTAGGGGGGACAGTCACAGGTGGGCTCTTCAGAGATCCACTGGCTACCAGACTGAACTGTAGCCACCCAGATCCAGGAGAAGGGACTGTCCCTGCTTGAGTTTCAAGCCACTCTTGGCCAGAAGCAAGTGGGACTTGGTTGTCGGACCCCAAAGACTGTACATACTGGGAGAGGGACGGGCTTCCCACAGAGAAATCAGGATGTTCTTAACAGATACTGAGGTCACTGTGTCATAAACAGATGGGTCTGTGATATCTTCCCACTGACATTTTCTGCACAAGTATTAATAATGTGACTGTGTCCCAGGTAGAAAATAGAGTAGCCCAAGGACAAACCCTCACCTCAGTGTTATTCTTCCCTCTCCTCTTTCTCTACTCAATGTTCCTGGTTTTCTGGGAATTATCAAGATCCAGATGATATTTGTATTTCTAAGAGACCCTGATTTTCAAAGTCTGATATGTGCCGCACTAAGAAAGTTATGAAAGCAAAGCCAGATGACCACTGGGACAAATCTTCCCAGACATGTCTCTATAGCTAGATCCTGGTTAAAAGAAGTCTGAAAAGTCCCATTATCTAAGCAGAGAAATCACCCCAAAAAGTTTTCTAAGGCTGTTTAATTTCTTTGCTTCCCAACAACTAACTGCTCAAGTCTCAATCCCAAATCCCTTCTCTCCTGTCAAATGCATCTTTTGACCCAAATCTAGGCCCCCACTTACATAGCTCCTAATATCTGGAATAGCCCCCACAGCCAAGCCAATGTGTCAGTTTTCTGAGTCCCTTCAAATCCTCAGGGATTTCCTTCCAGAAGCTTCCAACAATGCCCTTAGGACATGTGAACATGTCTGAACATGCAGGGAAGTGTCCACTTGTGGGAGTATTTGCATGTAGTTTTATTAAACTGCATTTGTCCTATCTCCCCTTTTAGATCAGAAAAATCCCAAGGAGAAGGATCATATGTCATTTGGTTTTCTGCCTCTCCCCACGGCGTCTCGCCGAGTGCACACGCAGTCAGCGTCGACAGCTAGCTCCCATAAATAACGTGAGGAAAAGGCAACACATTAGCAGACAGAAAGCCAGGTTCTTGTCTCACTTTTACAACTTGCTAGCTAAGTGACCAGGGGCAATCCATCCAACCTCGCCAAGCCTCAGCCCTCTCCTCTTTGCAACAGTGACCATAATTCACTCCATATTTATGCCAGAGAGCTGTTATAATGCTCACATGAGAGAGGTGCCATGAAAGTGGCTCATCATCTCAGCTACAGACATGCCACGTTGTTCTTAGGTCACCATGGCATGCCAGTGACAGTCGGAATGAAACCTGGAGAAGTCGAGCCGAGCCTGGCGACACTGGCACTTTGGTTCTCCCTATCTCGTGTTTATGCCCTTGGGTAACATTTAAACTATGAGACCACAGAGCAGCAGCCTTGCCATTTGATATCGAGCGCAGCAGGAAGCATATGAAAAACAAGGACTTCTGAACACCAGCTGTGATGAAATGCTTTATCAGAGGACATTAAGAAGTCAGACTCTTCCTTTCTCAGCAGTATTTCTGCAAAGTCTCTTTTCCCATCTGTCCCTACCATGAAGACACTTGTTCACACTCAGACTATTTCCTGCCTGGACCCCGGCCACCTCCCACCGCCTGACTTTCTATCTCTTGCCTCCCGACTCTGCCAGACAGCTCAAGGTGCCACTTTGTGATTCAACTGGGAACAGCTTCTGGCTTTCTGCACCAGCTGCCTTTTCTGTGTGGGGGAATAGAGATCTTATTATAAAAACGGTCTTCTCTGTTGCTCCTGTGTTTCCTCCCATCCTTTCTTCCTCAGTTGAGGATTTTCTTTCTTCCTAAAATTGCCTGCTAAAAGCAAAGCCCCGAAAGACTTCTTTACCTCCCTCTCCCCCCCAACTTTCTTCTTTTTGTTGTGTTGAACATAAATCAATGTTCTCTGTCTCTGGAAACTAGAAGTCACATACAACCAAAACTCCAGCACAGCGAAATCGTTTTGCAGCTTTGGAAGGAAGTCCTAGGAGAGTATTACAAACAGGAACTGCCATCTTGTCACCCTCTGCCGGGAACCCCAGCATTCAGCAACGTACCCCCAGTGCCAAGTATTCTGATCTCTTGGTCAAAGACTATGCAGGAGTTTTGCCCCCAGCTTTTCTCCTCCTAAACCAGGGCTAAAATTGCTTTCTCTCTGACCATCTGGTCTCGTCATTTAACTTGGCCAAGCACAGCTTGACGACGCTCCCCGCTGAGATGGCACAAAGGGAAGCAAAGGAGACCTGAAACCAGCCTGACAGAGTCTCCAACTTCAATCCCCTGCTACTCAGGCCGAAATAAACCATCAAAGTGATGTATTAGGAAACTATGTGCAGCGAGGCCATATTCATTCAAAACTAAAGGCAGGGAAGAAATGGATTTAGAATAAATAGTCCTGGTGCTTTTGGAAGAAATGACTGGAAATTCTATCCCACTGAGCCTTACTTCCAAACACCATCGGCCAACAGCATTCGCGTTACTCTCCGCAGTTCATGGAGCGCTTTTTACAAATGGGACATCGAAGGAGGGCATAGGAATAATTTATATCTGACTCTTCCTATTTCCAGAGCTCTTTTATTCATAGGTTGGATACATCCATTCATTCTCTCCCAAATTTTGGAAGATGGATAAAGGAATGTATTCAATTAAGCATTTATTCAACCCTGTCTATTGGATGCCTGAGCTGTGCCTGCCACTGTCGCAGGCCCTGCAGATATGAAGCAGCGAATAAAACCAGTGAGGTCCCCAATCTCACTGAGCTTCTGTTCTAATAGGAAAAATGATAATAGGCAAATGCGAACAAATATGGAATATGTCAGGTGGGATAAGGTGGGGATAAAAATAGCAAACAAAAATAAAAGTGGGTAAAAGGTATCCATTCCCTGCTTCTTGCATGCTGATAGGAAACCCAAAATTTTAGCTAACTGGACACATGGAATCACAAAATGAAGACTATATTTCCCAGCCTCTCTTGCAGGTGGGTGTAGCCGTAAGACTAGGTCTGGCCAACAGATGATAAGTGGAAGTACAGTAGGACACTTCAAAAATCATCCCTACCATAGAAGATAGGCGGTTGGTTCCTTTTGATCTTTTTTTTTTTTTCCTTTATTTTGCTCTTCATCCTCTGCTTGGAATGCAAGTGTAATGGTTGGAGCTCTAGCTGCTACATTGGATTATGAGGACAAGGATCATCCCTCTGGATCGGACAGTAGTGAATTGGGGGAAGCTTAAGTCCCTGAGGTCCTCATGGAGCGGATCCATACCAGCCCACACTCCAGACATTTATTTTGTGTCTCTGTTTCTGGAGGCTAAGCCCAGTCCTAACTGGTACAATCTTTCTGTCTACTGTGTGGAGAATAAACTATAGAGGGACAAGCAGGAAAATAAGGATAATCTCTAGCTCATAAATGAGAACCCGAAGGGCTGAAGAAGTTAAATGAAGCACGTTAGGATTGTGGTTAAAAGCATCGGGTCTAAAGTCAGCAAACCTGTCTGTATTTAAATCCTGCCTCCAACACTTTCTAACCTTGTAACCTTGGGCATATTCTTTTCCTCTCTGAGCTTGATTTCCTCATCTGTAGAATGGGAATGATAACGACACCTAGCTCAGACTATTATGGGGAGTATTACATAAAATAAACTTCATGAGAAGACTTAACATGGCCTGGCACAGGGTTGGAACTCCCCACCTGTTGGTTCCCTGTCCCCCCCTTCTCTTCTTCTCTGGACCCTTCCCCACCTCCCTCGAATGCCCACCAAGTGGTGATCCTTCCAAAGTGAGTGCACAGCACACTCCGTTCAGGGGAAATTATTTTGTTAGGAAGGGAGGGAGAGAAAGAGGCAAAGGAGGGAGACAGAAGTAAGCCTTAGCACAGGAATGGATATCGTGGACTTTTGAGTACCCAGAGTTTCAGTTCACAGGAGGAAAACTGAAGATCTCAGGCACGTGGGCGCACACTTCCTCTTCAGCCTGCAGAATGGGGCTGTTCTCAGTGCTCCACGCTGTCCCCTGGCCTTCCTTGTATTTTTATCTCTTCTCTGTCACCCCTCCTCTTTCCTCTTCCAAAATAAAAATAGAAAGAGTGAAAAGCTAGGTGAGTTATCTGCGTTCCAGTTTGTTTTTCCTTGGAGTAACTGAGCTTTGTATTGACCTGGCAGGATATTTTGAGACTGTGTGGAAAGGATTCCTCTGTGTTCCTGCGTGTGTGTGTGTGTGTGTGTGTGTGTGTGTGTGTGTGTGTTTATCTGAGTCCTGGACTTTGGAATGCAAAGCAGCACATACATGTTTCCTTTTTGGTAGCAGATTCTCTTCCTAATTATGTTTTTCTCAGGCTAATATTAAAATGAATTGGCTTCCTCTGACAACAATAAGTGTAATAATAACAGGAAATGGCCCAGATCACACAATAATAAAAATAGAGCCAGAGGGGAAGCAACAAGACTCTTTAGAACATTTTGCTGATATATGTCTCCATTCCATTCCACTTCATCCATCTATTCATCTATCCATCTATCCATTCACTGATTCAGAAAACTATGAATTGTTCAGAAAACTATGTTTATAACTGGTGAGACTAATGGGGAGCCTGAAAAAAATTCAACTTTTTCTCTTTAATCAGAAATTTGTGCAATATCAAATACCAAAAATTAGAAAAAAGATATGCACATCAGTTTCTGTATAAAGATAGACCTGAATTCTGCCCAATACTATTCTTTTATAAGAAAGGTTGAGTCAAACAATACACTTCCATTAATTATATTATACACGAAAGGCTCTGTTAAGTCCCACGGAAAAGCAACCTGGCTTAATTTCCCTAACTTAATGAGGCCCAAATTTATTTGACCATGAAACATTTTTTTTCCTTTTTTTAATTGACTATTTATGACCTTTGGAATTAGGATTATGGGATACAAACCTTTCAAGGTTTTAGTTCTCAAGGAAATGCTCTACTTGTGTTCTGAATGCTGCCTCCTGGGCATTTAGCTTTAATATAAAGCACCTTAATTCTGATAGCTGGTTGTTAATGCCTCCATAAAGAGACTATTCTCCTAAATAGCATATTCTATTCATCAACGTAGTTAATTCAACTAGAAATTTGGAAGATAAAATGCCTTTGCAAGGTGATAACCATCATCTTGACCTTACCTGGCGGTTGTACATTAGGGAAGAGGGAAACGGGGTATCCATTTCTCAAAGCTCTTTCCTCTCCACCCTCCCTGCACAGGAAGTCCTTGGTCTCATTTCTGCCACAGGATGGAACCTCAGGCCAGTTCACTTCATGCCACACAGAGCCCCTCTTTGTTAAAGAGAGATAAGAACCAGTAGCAATCTCTTCACTTACTGAAATCTGGGAGATGGAGGGTCCATTGTAAATCCACCAGGGACCCCCGGGGCAAATAGTGGGCAAGAGTCTCTAGCTATAATAGTGATTTGGAATCCATGCCAATAAAGCCCGTGATCCCTGCCTGTGTGTGTGTGTTAAATGAGGTGAAGGAAGACAAGGCCCAGGTCAGAGTTCAGGGAAAGCTGGTCTGAGCATGCTCAGTCGGCCCAGGTTCATGTGGTAGAGTCAACCAGCATGTTTGATTAATGACGACTGCCAAAAGGGGTCACACACGTTCCGAAGCCCAGCTAAGCCCCAGAGGGGTCAGTCCGTGGGCACAAAGGCTTTTTATTAGGTGACACATCTGTTCCCATCTCTGTTGCCAATTAGGTCATCATTAGACGCAGCCAGCACTTGCTGATAGGGAGAGACGCCATGGAGGGAGACATTAACACCTTTGCCACTCGCTGTAAATCAGGGGCTGCTCTGGTCATCCCAGAGCATCTGAACAAACACCTCCCTCTGGCTTTTCCAGCCGGGGTTCTCTCTCCTCCATTCTTGGAGGGCTGCACAGCAAGAGTGAGCTGTCTAGACGCCGAGCACCGGGGTGCAATGGGGGCGTCCAGGGGAAAGGTAATGAGCTCCACGGAAACTCTTATACCATACCAAAACTTTCGTTATTTTTTTCTTTCTAAAATAATACACACACGTGGTAGAAAATTTCAAATATAATAATCAAGGGAAGAGAATAAGGATTACTCATGGTGTCTTAATCCGACACCATGAGTAATCCTTATCCTTATAAGCTTTTTTCTCTACCTTTGCATTTTGTTTCAAGGGCATCGCAATCACGCTGTTCCCTGCACACAGGCCCCTTTGGGCTTAGCTGGGCTTCGGAACCGTGTGTGACCCCTTTTGGCAGTCGTCATTAATCAAACATGCTGGTTGACTGTGGCTTGAAGTGTGCGCTGAGTCTACCGGAGGAACCTGGGCCGACTGAGCATGCTCAGACCAGCTTTCCCTGAACTCTGACCTGGCCCTTGTCTTCCTTCACCTCATTTAACACACACACACAGAGGCTGGGATCACGGGCTTTATTGGCATGGATTCCAAATCACTATTATAGCTAGAGACTCTTGCCCACCCATTTGCTCCAGGGGTCCCTGGTGGATTTGCAATGGACTCGCCATCTCCCAGATTTGGCTTACTCCACTGCAGCCACGCCAGCCCCTTGAGATTCTGCAGACGCTCCAGGCATGTCCCCACCTTATGACCTTTGCACTGGATATTTTCTCCTCATGGAATGTTCTTCCTCCAGATCTTCCAATGACCAGCATTCACACCTGAATCAGGTCACTGCTCAAATGTCGCTTCCCCCAAGAGGCCTCCCTGAATCACACAAGCTAACGTAACTGCTTCTTTTTGCAATTCTTCTAGTCTTTGCTCTACTTTGCTTTCCTTCACCTGATATCGTATTGTATAGTTCGTGTATTATCAGTGTTTCCCACTGCAATTTAAGCTCCACGAAGACAGATATTTCGCTTTGTTTATCATAAATCCCCATGTCCTGGAACAGTGCCTGACCCATCGTAGGTGCTCAATAGATGTTTATTAAATGAGTGGATAAATTTAATTTTGTGACTTGCTTTTTTTTCCCTTTTAAGACTATTAAGCAGACCTTTAGAATCCCTAAATATTCTTCAGCAATTTTTTTAAGACTAAGTGACATTCCACACTCTGGCTGTTATTATTATATAATGGGCTTAATCAGTCCCCAATGGTTGAACATTTAGGTTAAGTAGTCTTCCCCCATTTTAAAACATATATAGTGCCTTGAAAGCATTTAAATGATTTCTCTATGCAGAGCAAACCTTGCATAGTTGGAGGTTTAACTGGAAGAAACAGTCATTAGTAAACCCTTGACCTGGAAGGAATTTGGATTTCTCCAGTGGAGAGGATGAGGAAGATTAGGACACTTTCCCAGCCAACAGGATCAGTCATATCCTCTTGGTGGTCAGTGATGACAGTCACCTCCATGTGATTTTACACAAGTAGTTAAGGCTGGTGGAAAAGAAGAAAATATGCAGAGATATCTAACTGTCCTGGGCTGAATTGTGTCCTCCAACAAATTCATATGTCGAAGGCTTCTGAGTATAAAAAAAGGCTATTAGCATGGAACTTAATCCAACCTGACTGGTGTCCTTATAAAAAGAGGGGATTTGGACACACAGAAAGACATGAGGGATGCATATGCACACAGGAAAGGCCGTGTAAGGACTCAGGGAGAAGCCAAGGGGAGAGGCCTCAGAAGAAACCAACACCGACAACATCTTAATCTTGGACTTGTACCTCCAGAACTGTGAGAAAATAAATTTCTGCTGTTTAAGCCACCCAGTCTTTGGAATTTTGTTATGACATTCCTAGCAGACTAGTACACTAGGTAAGTATGATGATGTTAAAATACTCCTGGAAAGATATTTGGCGCTTACTAAGTATATTTTCATTGCATATTAAGGTCAAAATTTTCTATGCAAACATTTCTTAAATTAAAATGAAAGTCATTAGATATATACAAATCAATAAGCAAACGTTTACATAACACGTACCTTTTTCTGCGCTCTTGATCATAAAATAAACAACAAAAATGAATGTATAGCTCTCAATGAAATCAATATGAATTTCAAGGACTGGCCATTTCTGTGCCTCTCAAGGGCATATTTCATTTCCCCCTCTTAATTAATTTGACTAATATTTACTAAGTACTTAATATGCACTGGTTCCTGGGGATACAACAGTAAGATAAATGTTTCTCTGCCATCATGGAACTTAAATCTATTGAGGAAAAGAGATAAAGTCACAGGCAATTACAATCTGACGCCTCCTACTAGTGGAGAGAAGCTTCATCTCCTAAGTCATCTCCTAGGCAGAAGGAAACTTCATTTTCTACAATGGCACAGAGAGGAAATATTTTCAGCTTTGTGGGCCACGCAGTCTGTGTCTCAACTACTCAGCCCTGCTGTTGTAAAGCGAGAGCAGCTATAGACAATAAGTAGACAATGAGCATAGTATGTCCTAATAAAACTTTATTTAAAAAACAGGAAGCAGGCCATAGTTTGCTGATGACTATCTTAAGTTTTACACTGGAATATTGTTTGACCTCTTTTTCAGGCCAACACAGGACATCTCTGTGTAAAAGTTCTGTCAAGTGAGCTGTGTCCAGTAAAGTGTGGATAGATCCTTGGGCTCCCCAGCTTATGCAAGATATCTGACACCCCCAAATACCCAGAATGGAAAATTGCATATCCTAAATGGTTCCACCAAATATCTGAGGTCTTGTCACCTGAGCTTTCGATATAGTCTCCCTTCCCGCAACTCTTCAGAACATGGGGCACCACCCTTTCATGCAATTCAAGCCAGCAATGCCTGGTGGGTGGCTTTACCTAACGTTTGGGGCTGTGCTGGCAGCCTCTGCACATTGCTGTCCTCCAGTGGAGCTTGTTCGTGCATTCTATCCAAGTTTCCAGAGCCTTCAGTCTCAAAACTGCCTCTCAGAAACCATGATTTGTGGCCGAAGCTACAGGTACCACACCCTGATGTAAAACGTCCAGACCACATTAAAACATGGGTGTACACGATTTCCAGAAACGTCTATGGAGAGTTGATCCTTCTGGGTATAGAAGTGACATAAGGCCTTCTATCTGCCAATTACAGTCTCTCTGAAGCCCTCACATTCTGGTATAAAAATGAACAACCAAGATCCAAAATCACTGGGGACAGCATCACAATTATAGCTGAACTTGCAAACATGATTCCACACAAAAAACGCTGTCCAGCAAAAAGCAGGGACAATGTGTGAAGCACAGTAGACAAATGACTTTTTGTCTGTGTGTGGAGCTCATTCATGCATTCAAAAAATATTTATTCTCTACTTGCTATGAGCCAGGCACTGTTCTAGGTGCTGGGTGAGACAAAAAATCACTGTTACCATGGAGATTACAGTCTACAACCAAAGAAGCTTCCTGATAGAGCAGACATTTGAGCTGGGAGGGGCCTTCACATTGTACAGCTCCAGGGGGTGTCATTCACATCACCATCTATTTGAGTAGTGAAGGAGCTCAGGAAATTTCACCCCAAAATATGACTTCTATGGTATAAAAAGTATTTTGAATTAAAGGCCCTTGGATATCAATAGACCCTTACAAGGGGTTTTCCATCTATCTGCATAAACCAGACAGACCTATCAAAAGAACCATTGACTTCCCTTCCCATTTCTGTTATTTCAGTATATTGCAGGAAAGAAGATCAAGAAGGCAACCAGACCTGGCCCAAATCATTTTAAACATAACACCTGTCTCTCAGGTTAATTTACAAGTCAATCTGTCTCCCCCATCCATTCATTCTCTAAAGTATCTATCTGTTCATCCTCCCTAGCAAGCATTTATTGCCCCTAAATATAGACTTACCTATATTCCTCATTTCCCCCTCCCCTCTAAAAGGCAGGTATAAAAATATCTGGATCCCATTAGGATATCGGATAATCACCCTGTGCTTCTCCCCACGTGCACAGTAAATAAACCTCCTCCTCTTATTAATCTGCCTTAATTGTGAGTTGATCTTTTAGCAAATGTTGAGGGGCTAAGGGGAAGTTTCCCCTCACCCCTACAGTTGAATCCCTGGGCACTATAAAATTCACAGCTGTGTGATCTTGCACAGCAACCATGAGTTGGAGTCTCGAAGGACTAGAATTTTAGTAGGTCCAGAAGCAGAGGAAGGCAGTCCAAATAGTACGTGTGAAGGCAGCAATAATCATTCATTTAATGCCTGCTATTATGTGACTCCAGGTACTGAGGCTATGAAGAGAAGAATTCTTACACCTTGTATTTTAACACCATATCACTCCTTCAGTCATAGAATGTAAAAAAAAATAGTTATTTAGCACCTATCATGTTCTAGGCTCAGCTATAAAACACAGGGATGTAGTAGCAAACAAATAAAAAATAGCCCCTAACCTCATGGAATTCACAATCTAACTAGAAAGACATATTGAATAATTATAAGATTGATGAGTAATTCCAAAGTAAAATGCCGGGTCTTAGGAGAGCTTTCAAGTGGGTAGTTAAGAGACTTTTCTATGAGTGAGGATGGAAAGAAGGGAATAAAAGCAGGAGAGAGGGGAATGGATTCAGATTATTTAAGAAATCAAATGTTCACAGCAAAAACAAACCAGGAGCATCTTTGAGGAAAGTGGACTGCTCCACTAACAGAGATTTAATACACCACCTTCTTGATAATTTAGATATTAGGCCACCATGAGAATGGGGAGAGGGAGAGTTGACTCAGCGTGCATTCTGTGGAAACATAACCTTGTGTCTTTAAAGTACAGTGTGCACATCAGTGCAAGAATTGGGAACAGATTGGAGAAGAGTGGTAGTCCATGACTCCACCCCCACACAGGAGAATATAAATCATTTCTGAGGGTCAGACCTTTCTTCTCTTACAAAGCTTGAAATAGAGGAATCCCACAAACAACCTGTGAAAGACAAAGGAAGAGTGGTCCATTGATAAACTTGGGAGCTAGAGAGGCTGTGATGTGCTAATGCAGAAATTATGGACGGGGGCTGATTTTTGACTTCAGACTTCTCCGAAGATGTCTCACATGTGATGCAGAAGCCAGAAGAATGCACCACATTTTATTTATCTGGACAAATTAATCTTGAAGTACAGCACCTCTGAGGAGATTTGGGAAAGATGTTCTATAGGAAACACAAACACAGCAACAGCGCATTAGGTTCAGAAGGGAAAGTCCCAACATTTTGGAGGAGTAGTTATCAAACCCTGACATGCATCAGCATCAATCAGGAAGTCAGGGGTGGACCCTTAGAATTTGCATTTCTGAGAAATTCCAGGTGATGCTGACACTGCTGGACCACGTGTTTGTAACCATTGCTCCCGCATGTATTTTGAGGCCCTCCAGGATCTGCCTCCAAATCTCTTGTTCACACTTTCCTGCCACAGTTCAGATCCCCATCATTCACCTGGCCATCTTAGAAGACCAGTAGTCTTTTTAAATGTGCAGAATATGCCATAAATGAGGCCTCCTCTATAAATATTTTATTCTGTTCCCTCCACCCTTAATTCCTCATCTCTGCCTCATGAAACCCTTAACAACCAGCTTAAATACTGTCTTCTCCATCTAGTTCTATCTGATCTTTTAACTCAGAATTACATTTTTAAGTTCAACTAGTGTTCTATGCACTAATCTTCTTGATAGATTATTATCTCCCTAAAGATAGGGACCCCATCATTCAATATCACGCATGAAGTGCCATTGGTGCATGTGCCTGGGCCCAGCTGGGAGCTGAGGTTATAATGGGCAAAGATATAAGCTCTACACTCCCAGAAGCTTATTTCAAGGGAGACAGAGAAGTAAACTGGTTAACTGCCCTGCAGAGCGGTTGCAAAAGCTGGTTGCAAAAGCTGGTTGCAAGAACACTTGGGAAAGGCACCCAACCTAGCATACTGTCCGGTTCAGAAAAGACTTTCTGGAAGAAATGGTTCCTTTTTGACATGCGAAGGATGGGCGCGATTTAATGATAAAAAATGTAGAAAGGTAAAAAGGGTGACTCAGGCCAGAGATGAGAGAAGGTATGACGGAAGAATCAAATCCAAGAAGGATGAGAGATGATCAGGAACAAAGCTGGGGTTGGTTAATTTGTGTGATTCCTAGATCCTTGTGTAGCAGTCTTGGTCCAACCAGGAGAAGGAAACCACATGGTGTGTTAAATAGGGGAAATGATAGGCAACAAATTAACTTACATACCATGTATGAAAATTTAGGCTTTATCTATGAGGATTTTGAACAGGGGAATGAAAAGACCAATTGCAAGTAGTAGATGCTCGATAAACTTGAACCAAACTCTCACTTTCTCTTTCCAATACACGCCCAAGAAGGAAAAATAGCTCTTTCTACAAATAAGTTTCTATAGAGCCCACTACACACAAACACCACCACCACCTAGCACTGAGTTTTAAGGCCTATTTTCTACCTTAAGCTATATACCAGATTCAGAATTGGGCAAGACCAACTGAAATTTCATCAAGCCAAGCCTCAAGGAAGTGTGTCCAACATTCCCAATTGCAATGAAACCCCAAATCTAAAAAAAGGCAATTTGTGCAGTGCCCATTATGGTTTTATTATGGAAGTTTCTGCACAACTGTGGTCAGTGTCCTCCCAGTGCTTATGAAGTGATGAATCACAGAAAATGAGTAAGTGCGCATTACTCCATAAAACTGACCATACGATATATTTAACATGTGATACTTAAGATCTTTCATAGTAAACATATACTAAATTTAGATATATGTGTATGTGTTTGTACATAGAAGGTTTTGTGGAATAGTGAATAGCCCCTCTTTGTGTATGTTTTCAAGACTTAATAGAGAACTGAAATTAACTTTATTCTGCCCCTTTATAATACTTATTTTGGTTGTAAGAATCACGTGATAAGAACATGGGGTCAGAGACTTCATTAGGTAGCTCAGTTCTCTTATTTGGCTGAAAGGAAAGAAGAAGGTAGAGAGTAAGGGGGAAATATTATGAAATGCTTATGATGAGAACCATTAAACATTTTTGTACGGCCTTTGGTGGTTTGGAAGATGACTTCTGCCAGCACTCCCCTTTACACTTTTGATTCCAACCTCCTAGTTGTTCTCATTCTCGTCATCCTGCCTTTACTTCCTAAATGCAGCATATTCTAAGTTTCCAGCGTCAGTCTTGTCATTCAATGCCCTCGCTTCTGTGTGCTATCAAACATGCCTCTGGCTTCCACAGTCAAATATAGATTTCCTGCTTTTGAACTTCAGTTCTATTTTTCAACTGCCGACTTACGTTACAGTAAATTATTCCTCCTAATTCTTTAATCCTCTCAGTTAAAGAATAATGCACCATGTATACACCTTTGCCATGTAATTCTGCAAGACCTCTCACTAGGGTAAGTGAAGTTCATTTTGCTTTGATGTTGGGCTTTTCCATATGATTTGTTTTGGCCAATGGAATGTCAGTAGTCATGAAACAAGGAGAAATTTAAATGAGCTTGCATGACTTGGCTTGGCCTCTTGTGTCTCTGTCATCACTAGGAGAAGAGTATACCTTATGTGGCTTCTAGTCCCAGAATGGGACACTGGGAGCAGACTGGAACCTCACCTGCAGCCTGGACCCAACCAGCTAAACTCAACCATGACTAGATGATATCAGCTAACCTCCAGCTGACCCATAAACCCATATGTGATAAAAATAAATAAATAAATATAAACAATTGTTGTCATAAGTCATGATATTTTGGTATTGTTTGTTCTGCAGCATCATCATTAATAGAATAGCAATAGCTGACTAATGCTCATTACAGTTCTCAATCTGGAGGTAATATAAATTCAATATAAATTTCAAATTCACACTGACTTTATCTCTTTCCCTCCAATCCTAATTCTTCTTTGCTTTCTCCATATACTTCATTCCTTTCATAGTCTATTTTTCCTTCATTCACTAATATATGCAATGATTATTAAGCTACAGATATAGGTGAAGGAGAGTAAGGAAAATAAATTTATTACTGGGACCAGACTCTCTCCAATCCCTCAAGCAAGAAATCTAAAAAGAAGCCCAGATTTTTTTCCTTTTAATTCTTCCTTGCTTCTCATGTACAGACCTTCATATGCTCATCAGTTACAACAAAGGAAAAAAACATCTATTATTTCCTTTTCCAGGGAAGCTATGATAGATTCTGGCAATTGAAGAATAAACAAGAAAACAAATTCTGGCAATTTGTTTTCATCCTGAATATAATAGCTTCATACACTGAAGGCATCATTAAGGGTTAAGTAGGGATCTGTAACCTTGGAGATAGATGCCAGGAAAGAGGGGCTAAATTATGTTGCCCCAAAATAAGGGAGAGATAAAAGGTGCCCATGTTAGATACGGGCACTAAGAGGATATGAGCTTTGGGTAAAGGAAGACAGCTGGAGAGTGAAAGGGAAGAGAAATAGCAACTGCCTAGAAAATGAGAAGGACCAGGAAATAGATGTTGCATAGAGAATTTTCTAATGAGATGCTGAGTGCTATGCAATGTAAACCCCTACCTATATTATTTCTACAAAATCTTCAGGAAACACTATATTTCTTATTAATTCAGTGTGAAGTGGGTTTTCTGTAGAAGAGGATGGGGAGGAGGGGAATTTTGAGCCATACTTTGTACCATATGCTAAAAATGATCTCACATGGGAAAATCTTTGTGAACTTGGGTTAGGCAAAGATTTCTTAGATATGATACCAGTAGCCCAATCCAAAAAAAAATGATAAATTGAAATTTATCAAAATTTAGAACTTGTTTCTACTCTTTGAAAGACACTATAGAGAATGAAAAGATAAGGCACAGACTGGGGGAAAGTATTTTCTAGCCATATATCTGGTAAAATCTTTATGTAGAATATATAAAGAACTCTCAAAACTCAATAAGAAAACAAAAAACCTATTAAAAATGTACAAAAAATTTGAATTGGTATTTCATAATAGAAGATATACAGATGGCAAATTATCACATGAAAAGATGTTCAACATTGTTAATAGGGAAATACAAATTAAAACTACAATGAGATACCATTGCACACCAGTTAGAATCGCAAAAGTTAAAGACTGATCAGGTCAGGCGTGGAGGGTCACTCCTGTCATCCTAGCATTCTGGGAGGCCAAGGTAGGAGGATCACTGGAGGCCAGGAGTTTGAGACTATCCTGAGCAAGAGCAAGACCCGTCTCTACAAAAAATAGAAAAATTAGCTGGGTGTAGTGGAATGTATATGTAGTTCCCAGTTACTCTGGAGACTGAGGCAGGAGGATTGCTTGAGCCCGGGAGTTGGAGGTTGCAGTGAGCTATGCTCCTTAGCCTGGGTGACAGAGTAAGACTCTGTCTCCAAAAAAGAAAAAGAAAAGGCTGATTATATGAGGTATTGGCAAGAATATGAAAGAACTCTCATACATTGCTAGTGAGAATATAAAATTGTATAACCACTTTAGAAAACAGTCCACAGCAGTTTTATTTATAAGTACCCCAAACTAGAAGTAATTCAAATGTCCATCTATAGCTGAATGTATAAACAAATTGTGGTACAGTGGCCTTCAATATCAGCCAGGGATTATTAGTTCAAGGACCTCTTTTGTATACCAAAATCTGAGGCTGCTTAAATCCCTTATATGAAATGATGTAGTACTGAATGTAACTTACAAATATTCTCCTCAATACTTTGAATCCTCCCTAGATTACTTATAATATCTAATACAATGTAAATGCTATATAAATAGTTGCTATCCTATATATTGTTTTTTATTTTTTGTTGTTGTATTATTATTTTTATTGTTTGTTTTTCCAAATAATTTTTATCTATGGTTGGTTGAGTCCATGGATGTGGAGCCCACAGATGCAAAGGACTGACTATGTGTACATATAAAGGGACACTCCCCAACAATAAAGAATACATACACAACACAAAATAATTACACTGAGAAAATCCAGACCAAAAAGGAGTAAAGACTATGATTCCATGCATACAAAAATTTAGAAAATGCAAAGTTATCTATAGTGACAGAAAGAAAATCAATAGTTTTCTAGGGATGAAAGAAAGCCCTCAGTTTGCCAGGGATGGAAGAAAGCAAATCAGTAATTCTCTGGGAATGGGAGCCAGGTGGGGCTGGAGGGAGAGATTACACATGAGAGATTGCACATGCAAGAACTTTTTGAGGTGATCATTCATTAGAGATTACACATGAGAGATTGCACAGGCAAGAACTTTTTGAGGTGATCATTGATTGTAGCAATGGTTTCACAGGTATTTACATATGTCGAAACTTATTGCATTGTACACTTTAAATATTTGTGGTTTATTTATATGTCCATTATACCTCAATAACCATTGAATGACATGCATCAGTTTTTAAATGATCAGCTATTAATATAAAATTTCAAAATTAATATAGTTTTGTCATATTAGTAAGGAATTCACTTGTAATTGTTCTCCATTTGGGACAAGTTCCACATTCAGTTGGTTTCTTTTTTTATTATTTCTTTTACAAAATTACATTACAGGCAAATAAATTTTTAAATCTATTGACTTGGAGAGTTACCCATGCTATATAATTCTGGGTAATAAAAAGCAAGTTGCAGAGTAAAATAATGCATGGTAGAATATCACCTTTTTCTTGATGAAAACAATGAGAAAGACAAGAACATACATGTGTTTATTCACACATGTTTACTTATCTGAGTATAGATGAAGGTGGTTGGGGATCGCAACAAGCATTTAGCAGTTTGGATATCTAGTTGATAAGCATATCTTATCCAAAAGCTAGAAATTGCATATTTCAGCTTGGGAGATGATGGTCAATGAATTCCTAATGGACCTATCTTGTTGCCTTCTGTTCTTGAAAGTACTTCTTTCTGGTATGTTGGAGCATTTCGATGTGGTTTTAAAATATAACCAATAATATATCATCAAGATTATTTTCAACAAGTAAAGAAAATCATTAAGCACTGGGAATGAATCAAATTCCCAGCAATGGAAGTGTTTGTTCCAGTTTGGTTTCCTTAAGTAATTCTCATGTCTCATCTAATTCTTGACATTAAAAGTCATAGCATTTTGAAACTGTAATATATATTGTTGAGATAGTCCATTTGAGCAAGCCACTTAAAATGATTTTTTTTAAAGAGGATTATAGTGTCAAGGAAAAATTTTTTTTTTTCCCCTGCTCACCCTTCATTTGGAAAAAAAAAAATTGTTATAAGAACACATTTCACCTCAAAAGCTAGCACACTCTAGTGCCAAGAAGCAGAATGTTATTTATTACTCATTGCTCAGTTAATAACAAAGAGCTAGAAAAGATATATATATATATATATATATATATATATACTCATTAGACATAGTCTGGTTAGACTTGTGATTTTCACCACTGGGTTCAACCTTGAGTCAAGAGCAGGAGTCAGAGCCGGGGCCACCTTGTCACGCTGGGTCTGATCCAGATGTAGTATTCCTCTGGAGCACAATGCCAATAGTGTTTTCTGCAGTTGTTTTTGCCAGTTCTCTTTGAATCAAGCAGTGTGTGCACTGGCATTCAGTGCAAGCTCTTTTCTTTGCACAGTAATGCTTCACTGCTGAGTCTAGCCACCTTTTGCAGCCTGCGCATCGATCACAGAATAACTGTTACCTGCATGGACAATGTCCTCTCCTGTGGCAGGGGCGCTAAGTAATTAAACGGAACAAGATATTGTCTGGCACTTTCCTTTCACATGTGTCCTACATAGAGGAACAGCTGATTCATAACCTGCATATCAGAGCTTCATCCCAACAACAAAGCCGTAGCGACTTCTTTTCGCTGTGTGCTACCACTAACAAGAAGTCCAGGAGTGCCACTGAATGAAGGAATCTCACCAAAGCCTCGCTGCGATTTCTCTCAGTGCATAATACTTTTTATTAACTTGAAGGCATGCTTAGAATCATCTTAGGGCCCTAGTGTGACCGAGTATGTTTTAAGAAATATGAATTTGCATGATACTTCAAGAGTTTTTGTCTAAATTGACTAAATTAATTTGCCATTTTTGTATCAGAAAGCATTATTTTATCCTTGTTTTGGAGAAATTCAAGTCCTTACCAGTCATATCACTGAGCTTTGTTTAAAAATTAAGTGAAAAATGCTATTGGGTTTATGCTTCTACTCCACAAAATTTCAAAACGCGTGATAGCCCGGGTGTTGGAAAGTTATATGACCTAGCTTTCAGATATTCATTCATTCTTAAAGTCAGGATTTCTTAGGTATAATTTGCTTATAGTGAACTGTACCCTCAGAAATTCATTTTGATTCTTCCTATGCGTACATGTGAGGGCTGTTAAAGACATATCACATAAGCACACATATCAACTTATCCCCGGACAATACAGATTCACATTTATATTTGTATCCTATTTCCTGTTTACATCTATAACATTACTTTGAGCTGCAGTAATTACACACTGATTTTCATCATTAATATTATGCCCAGTGAATCACTTTTGAGCCATTGATCTATTTATAAGAATTGCAGATATAAAGCCACATAATAATGTTTGGAAATTAGAATTCAATAAATATAAATCATAATACATAAATGGGGTGAAAACACACACACCAAGTTAAGTGGTTTAGCAAACCAACCTTTAAAAATATAATGGTTGTTATATTTTTAAATATAAAAATATATTTAAGTGTGACGACCACAATTATTTCACATTTAAAATTTGTGAATAAATGCAAATAAGTCTAGGTCATCATTTTTTCCTTAGAAACTATCAAGCCAGCTCTGACTGCCAAAAAGACACAAACTCAAAGAAATATACATAGCCCTGAAGTACCTACCATAATGTTGAATGAATGAATGAACCACATTGAATGATTTGGAGAAACAAATTCCCAGATTAATTAATGCCATATTCCAAATGAATAAACAGAATCTCTCTCTCCTAAAAGCCAAGAATTTTCTATCCAAACAGACGAGGCCTTTCCAAGCTGACAGAAGAGTCACCATGTAGAGAGCTGCCACAGATATGGGACACAGATATGGGACACGAGAAACTCCTTATTCTGAGATTACCATTTGGCAGATTTTAAGAAACTTTCCTGGATCTTCCTTAAAGGTAGAGTCAAACAGCAAAATGAATGGCTAGTTGGGCAGAAATTTATAGAACTTCTTAAGCGACTTATACAGGCCCTATGAATTCTCCACATCAAATCACAAATCGAGATGGATGTTTTGAGCACTGATATAGGGTCCCTTCAAATGTATGGACATTCATATATAGACTGTCAGGTTTCCTCTGTGTCTCTAAGTTTTTTCTTTTACTCTGATTACACTTTGCAAAACACTGACTTATACTTCTTTATCAGGAACACTCATGGCCTGTGACTATTTCAGGGAGACAGTAGCAAACACAGATATTTATACCCAATTTCACTATCTGGTGCATTCTGTCTGGCTTGGGATTACAATATCCCTACTCTGCAAGATTTGACCTCAGTGCAAATGAGGAGATTACATTTTGTTTCATCACCAAAAGCCAGTTTCTTGAAGTTGAGGCAGCTTCCTAAGCTTCTCAGCCTTAACTTTAGAAGATGCAGATTGGCATCATTCTGGAATGATTTCGGCTACAGATAGTGGGACACTGGATTCACCGTGGCTGAAACAAATTGGAGCTTGTTTTCCTGATGTAACATGAAGTCCACACACACATGGTGACTGAGGTGGGTTCATCTGGTCCACAATAGTGGGGCTCACTCTCCTGTGATCTCTCGGCCTTATGGTTACAAAATGGCTGCTGTGCGTCCAGATAAATATCACATTCAAGAATGAATGAAAGCAGATGGGAAATGGGGAAGGCTAGCTATTCTTGTCCCTTTCTTTGAGAAATCAAGAGCTTTCCCAAGTCCCTACCTCACAGCCTCTGTCTGCTGACGTCCACTCCTACCTCTTTGCCCCAAACTGTCACACGGCCAGTCTTGGTGCAGAGATGCTGGGAAATGAAGTACTTATCTTTCTAGTCTCATAGGAGAGGAAAGTCAGGGAAAAGGTGCCTTGGGATAAATGCTTGGAGAGTCAAACTGCAGTGTCTACCATCAATACGCTATTCTAAAAAAAAAAAAATTGGGGGGGGTAGGCAAGACAAGGGGAAGATGGCTTACAGACAGACTGGAGTTTAGTCCCAGCTCTGCCACTTCCTAGCTATGTAACCTTGGGAAAGTTATTTATGTGTCTATGCCTCAGTTTCTCATCTGTGAAGTGGGGACATCATAACTATACCACAGTGAAGCTGTGAAAACAAAATATGATTCATGCAAAGAGGTACCCCAATACCTGGCACATAGTAATCACTCAAGACTACTACCACTGCCACACTACTATTACTGATATTAATTCCACTGCTACTGATGATCATCATTATTAATTCTATATGTGAAAATATTTCCACTTAGATAAAGTATTCTGAAAACAATGAAATTTATAGAATTTTATAAATCTCCTTCCTCCTGTCTTTCCCCTTTTGATCATTTGGCAACAAGATATTATTGCAAACATTTAAAGAATCAGCTATAGCTTTGGGATTTTGTTCATTCATGTGATCAACAAGATTTATTGAACACCTGCTATGTGCCAGGCACTCTGCTGAATACTGAGGATATGGCGGTGACCAAAAATAGACAAAGCTTCTGCCCACATAACATGCACAATACAACTGATGAGGCAGACATTAAACAATAACAAACATGAAAGCATAATTTAAAAAATGAGGAATTAGAAAATCTGGAATTTTCCTCTTTTAAGAACAGCAATGCTTTTAAAAAGTCCAAAAGTGGAGTAACTTTCAGACATCTGTCACTCCTCTGAAACAACTTGAAACTCTTTGCCTGCTTATTTGCATTAAAATTATTTTGAAATTTTAATCCCTGTACCTTGTTAGGAATGTATTTCTTTGTACGAGAACTATATTTCCTGCAACTGGAAATTAATATAAGATGTTGGCTGCCCTGGAATGGAACAACCGGCCGTATGAAATCATTTTGTGGTTTGATACTTCATCATTGGCCAGAAGAGTCTCTACTCGCTCCCTGGTCCCCCAACCTAATGCCATTGCAAATAGCAATTAGTTGAAGTAGAAAAGATTACAGCCAGGTGCACTGTTTGAAGTGGAATTTTTTTTTTTCTTATTTAGTTGTGGTGGGAGCAAGAGTGGAGGGGTGTCAGGGAGCAGAAACCCCTTTTGTTAAGCATTTGCAGTCTATGGACATTGTGGTAATTCAACAGGCATCTGTGGAATCTTAGGGCATCGGGACCTTTTGTGTTTAACCATCAAGCTCTAACCTCAGGGGGGTTTGCTGTGAGTAGAAATGGGAGTCGTGAAGCTATTCACTCATGCGCAAAATGACATGATCCTCTTAAAAGTTAGAATGAGTGTCATTAGATGAAAGGAAATACATGGCTGGGGTTAATATTTTATAAAGGAATCCAAGAAATACTTATTAAAAATTGAATTATCATTTTAAAAAGTATAAGATGCAGCAGATGAAGTTCAGATAAGATATATTTTCATAATGGCCCTTTTACATCCCAGAAAGCAGATCAAAGAAAATACCTGTAATCTTCTCCTTTCTTTTGAGAGTTATTTAAAATTCTTGGTCTAAATATTAAATATTTATATAAGTTTTAAAAATTAAAATTGAGTTAAAAGAAATATATTGAGCGAGTGGTATCAGAGACGTGCTCCTGCATTCTAAAAGTCTTCCAGTATATTATTGATTACATTGTTCTCCAAAACTCCCCAGGCAGGGCAAGTGACTTTAAGTATTGCAACCTGAGTACAGAATGAAAAGTGATCAGGAGCCTCATACTGACTCACTCCTCTCATTCGTTAAATAACAGAAACATCAGCAGGAAAAGCATTTTTGGTAGAGGGAACAGCATGTGAAAAGGTTGTGAAGAGAGAAGCTCTCTTGGCCATGTTCAAGAAACATCGAGGACACCAGTCTGGCCGTAGAGAAGCGAGATAGAGAAGGCTGGAGAGAGAAGCAAGGAATGGAGCTCCTGGGGTCCTGCAGCCCCCATGTAAAAACTTTGGATTCCAAATAGCATGAGAAATCAGGACAATGACATGATGTTATTTATAGCACTGTGAAGCCTGGGTTGTAGGTGGCAAAAAAGGAAGCAGAAAGACCAGTGGAGAGGCTACCAAGCTCGTCACAGATGCTGGCGTTCATAGTGTTAGACAAGAGCAGTGGCAGTGGAGGCAGTGAGAGCTGGATACAGTGTGGGTACGTTCTGAAGGCCACATGAAAGGATTCGCTGGTAGATTAGATGCCGGCTTTGAGAGCCAGAAGCATCAGGTAGCTCCTGTTAGTACAATCGCGAATGCCAGGTTGGGACCAGGAACAATGAGGCTGAGAAGGTGGACAGGACCTCACTGTGAAGTGCTAAAAGAGCCACGAGGCTGAGTCTGGCCTCAGAAAGGGGGCTGTGACTGATTAGTGATGAACATTGGGGACGGGAAGTGGCGGCATCGAGGTCCCCGCATTAGCTAACCCTGGTCTAGGACAAGGGGCTCGGCAGAGAGACTGACGGCACATGAATTGGTGCCAGATCAGCAGGTTCAACTCTCCATCTTAGTGATGGCACAGCTGTGGCCTCAAAAGGGGAAGTGACTTTCCTTAAGTCCTCAGGCTCCATCAGTCAGTAGCCCGGCCATTAATAGTCAAGGATTTGGTCCACTGGATATTGGGACATTAAAACTCCAAAGAAAGGCACAAAGAGAAAGAGTGGTGAAGGCACCCTTCCTCTACTTCCCAGTTTTGCTCCAGGTTGTCTGTCTATATAAAAAAGTAAGAGTAAAACAAAGAAAAATGACAAAACAAACAAGGAAAAGATAAACGAGTCTGATTTTTAACAGGCCTTATAGATATTTCTAAGTTCAAAAGTTGTGGGCCACAGGTAGTTACAAGGAAAGTAATTTGAAAGCAGCTTGGTGCTGGCTTTGTCACTGAATGCAATCAAGTTTTTCCTCCAGGGATGAACGTCAGGGCCACACAGGTCAGGCAGTATCTAGGGCATTATGTCCTCTGTTTGGAATTTTCCGGGAGTGGCTGGAATGAACTGTCACAGCTGTGAGTGGCTTTCAGAGAACTCTGCGCTTTTGCTGCTGAATTCAGTTGTGTGCCCTGAGTAACCGAATTTATGTTTCAAAACAGCTTGGCGCTAGCCTTGTCATTGAATGCAATTAGCTTCGTTCATGAATTTATTTTTGCTGTACTCCCTGCTTCCTAGAAATACACCAGCTTGGGTTATGTGAGAATGATGGGGAGGTGCAGAAATTAGCATCTTCATTGTCACTTCTGCCTATCCTCAAGTCTGGTGTCTTCCAAAACAAGCCATGCCAAACACAAGCCAGGTTAAGAGGGAAAGGGCTCCTGTGATGACACACCGTGTACGCCACCTAACTCACAGTAAAGAGGTCCTGCCCACTGACAGCCCGTCTGGGGGCCACACTTAATTGGAATAAAGACTCGTCTTCCGCCAGGCCCAAACGCTAATGCAGTGCTTTTCTCTGGGTCGGAGATCCAGAGGGGCTATATCTCTCTACCTCAAGGTGCCACTCATATCCAAAACTGACCTCTGACCCCATGGCACTTCAGCCAAAAAATTATTCTTCAATGGTAGAGTTTCAAAAATCAACACCTTTTCCAATCACACAAGTGTTTACCCTACACTCATATAGATTGTTCTTATCTGTAAAAATGAGAAAAGCTGTCCCCCCCCATCATCAGGCCACCATATGTAGAGCTTTCTTAAACTGGGCTGCATTGGGCCATGCACGCTCAAAATGATATGATGGCCAGGAGGCTAAGAAACACATGTGACTAGGAGCAATGTCAAGGTCATGGGAGTTATTGAGGTCTGAGGAACTGGGTAATAGTTGTCCCTCTGACGATGTTTAAATCTATTTTTGTAAGACATTGATTATGAAGCAAAACAGCCCAGTTGGCAATCCTCGAACTTCAAGATCCAGTCATAAAGCTAACGTTCATTGGGCACTTCCTAAGTGCCAGCTACTGCCCTGAGGGGATCACAAATCATCACCAAAAAAACCCTGAAAGAGCTATTGTTGTTATCTCTGTTTCACAGAAAACAAAATTGAGGTACAGAAAACAAAACTAATCATGTAGTCAATAACGACCGAGCCAAGATTTGAACCCCAAGCCCTTTGGCTCTACATGGCTCTCTCCATGCACTGAACCAAGAGCAAGAACCAAAGTTGGTTTCCTCACATTTTGCCAAGAGATTTAGATGCCTTAACCATGACATGGATGAAGACACCAATGAGTGATTTAAAGTAAAAGGGAGCCAAGGGAGATGGCTCCCTCCCCCATACCAAACTCCAGGACACCGAGTGGCCTCTCTAGATGAAGATGGTACAGTTGAATGCACCACTTTGGAAGTGTCTTCCATGCCCTAGTATGGTAATATTAAATTTTAAAAGAGTTCCATTCTACTCACTTGGCATCCACCTTTCATTAGTTAGTAATAATCGAAAGCTCCATTTGAATACCAGAGGTGCCTTTTCAATTATTCAGACAGCATCGGACTCTCCCTCAATTAAGCTATTGCATGAGTGGCACATTGCTATGGCGATGATGTTCCTGGCTCCAGGCAGGTGACAGATACTGCTTATTGTCCTTGTAAAGACATACAGGAGTGATGGATTCCTAAAGGTCACCACCAATGTCCAAGAACAAACCAAGTCACAGGTAGTCATAGAAACCCACTTGTGCTTAGTCACTTTTCTCCTGAAAATTTCTAGCTAGATGACCTACAGGCATCTAATCAGAAAGGTCAAAACTGAGCTATTTCTCTCTTCCTCCCTTATATCTAACCCTCTCCTTCCTGGAGTATTTTTTATGCCAGGTGACAATTGTGGCATCTTACTAGTCTACTTAACTTGAACTACCTTACTCATCTCCCTCTCCCTCACACCCCACATCCAATTGGTCAGCCAGTCTTCCCAATCCTTCCTCTGAAATAGCTCCCAAATTTCACTTTCCCTGTCTTTGCTGTCACTGTCTTTGTGCAGGCCCCATCTTTTCATTTTTTTCTCATCTGAACTATTGAAGTTGTGTCTTCATTGCTCTCTCTAGCTCTTCCCTTTCCCTCCTTCATTTCTCAGTCCAGGCTTAGTGACCTTCCCAACATGCAAGCAACCTTACCAATTCTGTTGACTCAGTTTCTTATAGTCCCATGTCCCTAGCAAGACCTCAATTTACCACCCATTCCTCATCCACATCCTATCATCCCAACCTAGCCCTTCTCTAGAACTTGACCCTATTGCACACCTCCAGGCGTTTGCATAGGCTTCCCACTTGTTTGGGGAGTTCTCCATCTAGAAAGCTCATATTTAAATCTTTAAAGACACAGCTCAAATATTACATATCCTTTATGAAGTCTCCATAGAGTCCTGTGGGCATATGTAATGGCCCTCCCTTTGAATGCCAAGATAGACAGTCATCCCTCTGTTACACTCTTGAAATTAGGAGCTGTCAAGTCCTTTTCCTCCACTAATTGGGAGATTCTAAATATAAAGGGCAATATCTAATGTACATTAGCATCCCCAGTGATGTCACATTTAGGTGGAATAAATCTATTTAACATTCATCATTCAGCAAATATTTATCAAGTGGCTGCCATTTGACTAATTAGCATTGGACTAAACACTTGGACACAACAGTGAGCAGAACCAGATATGACTCCTGTTCTCATGAAGCTTGCAGTCAATTGCAGAAATAGATTTTAATCAAGCAAATACGAAGATACCTGTAAAATTAAAACTGCACTAAAGTGCATTAAATGTTCTGAAGGAAGATCCATTGTATTATTAAAAAAGGGTTTGACCCAGCCTGGGAAAGCAGGGAAAGATTTGAGCTGAGTTATGCACTGTGAATAGCAATTAGTTGGATGCAGATGTGTGAGGAAAGATCAAGCAGAGGGAGCAGTGTGTGCAAAGGTCCTGTGGCAGAAGGGAGTCTAGAAAATATGAGAACCTGAAAGCAGGCCTTGGTGGCTGGATCAGAGAGAACAAGATAAGTTTCTTGGAGGATGAAGATGGAGAAATGTGGAGGATTCATAGGGCCTTGTAGTTCATGTTGAGAAACTTTCATCTATCTTAAAAGTGTAACAGGAAACCATGCAGCATTAATGCCAGAAAGACATAAAATCATTTTGCATTTTGAGATCACCCTGGCTACTAGGTGGAGAACAAATGAAATGTGGGGACAACGAACAGGAAATTAAGGCAAAAGCCTGAATGAGAGAAGATGGTGCCTCAGCCTAGCAAGAGAAGTAGTGGTGGAGACAAAGAAAGGTGGATGGATTTGTGAGCTTTTCAGGAGTTGAAAGTAACAGGATGTGGGATAGGTTAGACATGTACTAAAAGATAACTAAGACTCTGAGGCAGGATATGTTTGAGCTGCTAACTGAGCAATGCAAACAAAAGATTTCCAACACTCTACTGGACTTAGAAACCATTTACACTTTCCACTGCAGCTCTCAGGAATGTGGGACAAAGCGATGGAGGATGGGATTAGGACTCTACCTTCCACCAGTATCTCTAAGGTGCGTGATGGGGAGAGCAAAGGCAATAAAGATTTCGGGGTCCGTGTGAAGACTGGGTCAGAGGAGCTGCTACATGTGGAAGAGCCATGGAAGATCAGAAGAGAAGGCGAGAATGGTCAGGGCCGGCTTCCCTGGGCTGAGCCTTAGGAGATGGGGGGGGGGGG